>LOEQ01005746.1:103063-116308 GCA_001685075.1 Bramus lutescens | reverse complement strand
TGAGGCGCCCTCTCCTCAGCTGCTCAAGGAACAAGCTGGGGTCATTTCCTTGGATACCTGGGATCCCCTCTAGAGTCAAGACTCTTGCCTACCCTAAAATGGCTCACTTAATTAAGATATCTACTTCCTTGCTCCAATAGATCATTTGTTTTTAAATCGTTACACTTTATGGAAAACCATTATTACAGTTTCTCTAAATATTTATATTAATATTATAATATTTAGATTATATGAATTTCACACTTAAGAAAAACATTTTATTGTAAATAAAGAATTTTATAAATTCACTTGAGTGTAATTGTATTATTTTACTTTGTAAGAATGCTTTTATGGTTTCGGTTTCTGTTCAGAAATTGATTTGGCATTAGAGAAAGCTTTTATTGACTTCCAACCAGCAAATTTTCCATTATATGTTCAGTTATGCTTTCATAGGGAGCCACAAATCCTTTCTAATAATACCTATCTAAGTTTGTGTTTCTTTTATATTTAGCCTCATCCTCATGCAACATATACAATAAAGTATCAATAATAAATAATAAATTGGAGACACACGAAATAAGAACAAAATTTAATAAACACATTTTTAAAAAGTGCCCAACTTGGTCTTCCAATAACCTTTGAAGCTGAATGTATGTGAAACTTGTCTTCTATTTTACTATTAGTACACAGCTGAGAATGAAATGTTACCAAGTGTGTATTCCATATACTGATACGAATCCACCAAGGTTCTAAGGAACAAAATTTCCTTTACTCAAGAACTTTACATTGTTTTATTTGAGTCATGCTGAAAGGTGATGAATGAAATGTAGCCTATTAAATCATAAAGGCAATTTCTGAATATTTGATATGCTAATGATAAGGTGCCAGGGTTGTGTTTCAAGTTCTTAAACCAATTCAGCTAGAGAGGTGAAACATTGCTTTAAAATGGTGAAATTGACTTTACAGTGTAGATTAAAAAATATGGAGTAGTAATTGTATTCATCTGAAATACTTTAACCCTTTCTAATGCACCAAACTAATCCAGTTACAGAGAAATATTGGAGAGTAGGTTTTCTTGGTTCAAGCAGCTCAGTTGTCTGTTTTTCCTTGCTTGCCACTCACACTGACAGCAAGCAGTTCATCAGCCAAGAGCTGGGTGCTCTGACAGAGAATAGCTAAGGATAGGAAGTAAATGCACCAAAGGAGTACTTGACAGAAAGTGAAGTAGTAACAGAGCCCTGCTGCCAGACTCATCTTTTCCCAGCCCCACTTGCTTTGGGGGTGCACCTGGGAAATTTTCCAAAATATCGTTCAAGAAACAAGGTGTTAAAACTATCTCGCTGAGCAGGAATCTTTAGTTTGAAATGCTGCCACCATACCTATCAAAACTCTCTTCTAATACAAATGGTTATGACATACAAAATAAGGGAGTAAAATGGAAAGTGGCATTTGTGTCTGAGTAAGCCATGCAAATATGTACTTTCCCAAACCTATTTATGAAGAGCATCCATCCATTCAACAGTGCAAGAGATTAATTTCTTTTTTTAAGTTCAAGAGATGCAGGACAAATAAACGAGAGTCAAACAAAATACAAGTGGGAGAATTTCACACAAATTTGAGGGAATGGGATGTTTACAGTAAGTTGTACTCTCTTTAAAGAAGTCACTGTAAGTAATATACATAACTAATGTTGACTGTCAACAATGTTCCTCTATAGCCTACCAGAAATTCATGTCGACTTCATGATTTACTACTCTAACTGCAAATATTAAATATTGGTAGCTTTAACTCACACATTATAGTTGAGATCCAAGGCTCCAACTCATAACTGGAGGTGTTATGGTTTCATGCCTACTATATGTGCTCAATATCTAGAACGAAAAAAAAAAGGTTTTGGAATATTTATTTGGACTTGTTAAATAGATACATATTGCTAATAACTGTGTTTGTCCTTGAGATGTAGTTGTTTTTATTTAGGAGGGGTTTCAAATAGTGTTCTTTCAAATAGTGAATTTTTCAGAGTAGGATTAGAATTCTTCAGGTGACTGACACAACTCAGCAGAAAAGTCTGCTGCTAAACTGACTAAATTTTCTTCTCTGGGTTTAAGCATAGGGGACCTTAATTTTGACCCAAGTCTTGGTAATGTTTTGAAACTCTAAACTATTTGATTAAATACAGGTTTAATATAATAGCAAAGAGTCAAATGAGGTTGTCTAAATGAGCCTTAGATTTCTGCTTCCTAATTTGAACAAAGAACAGTACATTAGTCAACAGAAAAAAAATTCTCTGACATCAAAACAGAACTTATGTAACAGATTTCTGTATGAAGTAGAGCTAAATCAATCGGTTGTTTGAGAATTGAGAAAGATGAGACACATTTAAGAAAATGAGGTAATTAAAATTCAGACTACATATTGCCTGTGGCAGAAATATTCCAGCTTGCAGTTTCAAACCTGTTCTGATGGACCACTCACTGGGGCTTATGAAGGGCTTCCTAAAATCTTATATGAAACAAGGAACAGTTTTGCTTTCTCAAGTGATTTTTGAGCTTCTCTGTCAGGCACATAGATGCCCATCATCCTGCTACTGCATTTCCTGTAGTAGGATATGAAGTGGTTGCTGCTATTAGCATATTCTGACTGCCTGAATTAGTTAAAGCAAGGATATGCAAATGAACAGCAGGAACTGGGTTATTTCAGGTGAAGATTTTTCTTTTTTATATGCAAAGTTCTCTAATTACCAGTTTTATATTCGCACTAAAATGCATTTCTAAGTATATTACACTCTAATGGCATCTAGATTAATTTTTCACTCAAGAAAAATCAACTAAGTGAATGCTGAACAATTTTAAAAGCCTTCCTGAGAAGGAAGCAAAGACAGAAATCAAGCCTTTCTTTCCGGGATCTTTATCCTGCAGCATACTAGCAAAAGAATCAGAATACAACAAGTTTAAATCTAGATAAAAGCAGAGACAAACAACTTTCCTGGAAATGGCCATCTTCGGATGCCTGAGGGCATCAAATTGGATCTCATACACAGATGAACTCCAATATTTAAGTAGTTAGCATTCCACAAGTAATCCTTGAATAAAAAGATTGGCACTATAGACAAATGTGTTGCAGGCATAGAAATTTTTGAAGTTCAGGCTTAAAATGCTCAAATTGCATTTTTACTGGAGAAATTGATGTTTCCTTGATTTCTTAATCACATTGATAGAGAATTTAAAATTGGAACAGGAAGATATCATATGAAAAAATATTATTCAGAATTAGCAAGATAAATCAGCATGGCAGGTAAACTACAAATCCTTTGGGCTCTTGGAGGAGGAATATAGATGAGAGAGAGAGTTTTACCTTTTCAGTTAAGGTCCAAGAAAGCCAGCCTATTTAAAAGTGGAGGTCAACAAATAGCTGCATAATTAAAGGAGAATGAATCTGAGAGAGAGAGAGAGAGAGAGAGAGAGAGAGATACAGAGACAGAGTGTTCAGATTGTCAGGGAAAGCACAAAGGCTTTTTACCAGTATCTTATAGGAAAAGAAAAAGTTACAATTTTCTACATCGTAAGCTGGTTGCACAGCAGTGGTTTCAAAAAGGCTGCACTGGGGATAGGTTTCTCGTAAGGTATGTATTTTATCATATGAAATTCATGGTATAATTACTCTTCCCATCTGCTTAGCATGTTTTCAAGTTTTCTAGCTTTTCTAGAAGAAGTAGAACATAGAACAAGAGATTCACAGGCCCACCTGGATTAACTTTTAAAGGGAATGAACAATGGTATGTAATTTTGAATCTTCATAACAGATTAGAATGTCTTGTCTCTACCCAGAGTCAGGGATATTCCATGTTTTAGGCCATGATGCTTAAGGAGTGGAGATTGTGACATTTTCTTCCCTATGATGCCTGGGAAAAAGGCAGTTGTTTTCAAAGCTTACTGTGAGTGAACGGTCCATCCTCAAATCATGCAAATGCTACCAATCCTTGTCTCTCTGCTTAACAACATAAAGATTTTGTTTGCAGCACTGGGGAGTTCTTTAACATATCTACATGTTAGTTTTCTATAATTGGAAACCTCATTCTTCTCTAGCTTTATTCTTGACATCACTTTTCCCAATCTTCAATTAGGTTGCAATAAAATACCTCCAATTTGTTATCATTTTCACCGTTATATTTGGTTCCTATATTTTAAAAGCATTTCATTTGAGCGACCTAGGCCACAGCAGTTCTGAAACAGTGAACTCCAAAAGAGCAGGGCTGAGCCAGCAACCTGGGCTGAGCGTTCCTGGGACAGTGAACTCCATTAAGAAGGAGCAGATCCAGACCAGGGTCATTTGGGAAAGCAGGACTGGGCCAGCAACCTAGGCCAGAGCATGCCTAAAACGACAAGTATCACAGAGTGGGAGCAGATCCAGGCCAGCGACATTTGAAGAAGCAAGACTGAGACATCTACCTGGGCCAGAACAGACCTGAAACAGTGAACTCCAGAGGAGCAGGTACAGGGAAGCAACCACTGAGCACTTGGGCCAGAGCCAGAGACCAATGTGGGTCTGGACATGAATCTGGGACCTTCAAGAGAGCAGACCTGAGCCAGGACCCTTGTGGGCCTGGACATGAGTCTAGGAACTCTGAGGAATTAGGCTTGAGCCAGTACCTCTGCAGGTCTGGGTGCGAATCTGGAACCTCCAAGAGAGTAGGCTGAAGCCAGGTCCTCGGCAGGTCTGGGTGCACCCGAGTCTGGAACCTTCTAGGGAATAAATCAGAGCCTGAGACCTTTGTAGGACCAACCCTAAGCCAGGGACTTCTGCAGAAACAGATCCAGAACAGGGACATTTACAGAGACAGGTCTGAGCCAACAACCTAGACCAGAGCAGACCTCAGACAGCAAACTCCATTAGAGCAGAGCAAAACCTGGTAATGCTGAGCAAACTCTAGAAACATGGAGTGACCAATGGGGTAACTTGAACCGTGACACTGACTGTATCAAAAGGAAAAAAAAAAAAAAAACCTGAGCCTTGTATTCCCTTGCATCTACAAGATTAATCACCAGAATCACAGACAGCCCCAACCACAGCAGTTAGAGGAAAAGCTGAGCAACACGACATCTGTAAAGTCTAGAGATGCTACAATAGCAAGACTTGAACAACCAAATACAGATGAAGCAGAATAAAATGACCTAAAAAATAACTTCAGGAGAATGTTTGAACTAAGTATGACATAGAGGGTGACTTTGACATCTCAGGAACTCAAGCCAAGCACAGTGTCACTCTCTCTTCTTGCTGCATGCAGATGAAGAACTCTCAGTTAACTCCTTAAGCAACTTGTCTGCCTTTGTACTGTCATGCTTCCAGCGATGACAAGACTGAGCTAAACCTCTAAAGCTGTAAGTCAATCCCAATTAAAAAATTTCACTTTATAAAATTTGACATTATTAGATATATAAATATAATATATTACATTTTTCATGACTAAAGCTTGGTAAAGTTGAAAAACAAAAATATATTTCTAATTTATTTGGTCATTTTAAGGGCCATTTCATACCTTAGTGGAGTCACAGTCAGGACTCTCTGCTCTGGAACAAGTGCAGAAGATTAGTAGGTACCAAGGTAAGAAAACTTGTTAGGACAAGAGAGGATGTAGACCGGAATAGGATTCAAGTTCAGGAGCTTAAATGTCCTCTTGTACAAAGGTTAAAAATGTTGTGTACAATGTAACATTTTGCAAGCTTTTTTTGGATCATTTGGGTCATATTATTTCTCAAAAATTATTATTTTGTTACATAGACTTAATACACACTATATGTCATTAGTAGCTTACTTCTTAACCTAATGGGTGTGTTTTGTTTTGTTTTCAATGAACCATGCCCTGCCTTCAAACACTCTAAAATGCTAGTGACTAGATTTAGTCATGCTTAGTTAAGTATTTTTCTGTCTGTTTTCCTACCTGGTTTCCTGAAAACGGTAATTTTGTAGCTTCTATACAAAAATTTCTTGGTTTCACTTTATGCCTTACTCTCCTGCCTGAGTTCTATGTTGACCTTTAGCCATTTCAGTACTTTTTCAGCCAAGCCTTTTTGTATTAAGAAAGATACTACTACTACTACTACTACTACTAATAATAATAATAATAATAATAACTTGGTTATTGTCAGTTCTTTCAGTCAGGATTTTGAGTTTTATTTCATATTTCTGAATCATTAATGTAAATTTGGACAGAATTCCATAGCTCATATACTCTTTATGCTGATCACACTACTCTCTCACTCCTTTCTTTTTGTATGTTTCTTTTTTGAAAAACAAATCAACAGCTTAAGTAATTGCTGTAAATCTGAATTGCAGTTATATAGCAACTACCATCTCACATCCCTTAGACAAACTCAAGGCTGCTTATAACTCCGTGGTATCATTTTCTTTTGATTCCTTCCCAGTAAATCATTGGAATCATCAATGTATTCCTTATTAAGAATTTTAAGATGAAAAAAGCAAGAGTATATGGGGTTCCTAAAGAGTTTTTTTAAGGTGTAAGAAATTCTAAACCACAATAATGTGAATTTATAATAGAATTTTCGACTTTTCTATTTTGAGATCAGTACTATAATTTCTATCAAGATGCCTACATGACATTATTTTGAGTTATGATCCACATGTAATACCATCACTAATCACAGGGTCTTAAAAATACATCCTATCATGTATGAATATAGATAAATTCATCCTTGCCTTTATACTTTCCATATCTATAACTTATAATCCAATGGCAATGATTTCCAATGGTAAAATGTAGACTATGTACCTTCTCTAAAAAACATTATGTTGAGTGAGGAACCCAGACAAAGAAAGACAATTATCACAAGTACTCACTCATAGGTCTTTTTTAAACATAAATCAAAGAAAACCAGCCTACAAACCACAATCCCGGAGAACTTAGACAACAATGAGGGCACTAAGAGAGACTTACATAGATCTAATCTACAAGGGAAGTAGAAAAAGACAAGATCTCCTGAGTAAATTGGGAGCATGGGGACCTTGGGAGAGGGTTGAAGGGGGAAGGGAAGAGGCAGAGAGAGAAGCAGAGAAAAATGTAGAGCTCAATAAAAATCTATTTTAAAAAAGCCTAAAAAAACTTAATTTTATCTTAGAACTAAAACTTTTGTGAAGTAGGATGCTCAGAGTGCCCAGAGATATTCTAGTTTTCCTCTCTCAAGGCTGACTATGTTATGTGATATTAGAGAACGTGAGTTATGAGGACAGATGGAGGGAGGGGAATGGAGGAGAGGGAAATGGAGCAGGAAAGGTGGCTGAGAAGAGCAACACTTTGAATTTTTAAGAGGAAAAAAGGGAGCACGAAGGAAAGAAAATTATTCTTTCCAGTAGCCTCCAGAATATATGGTTCTGTTCTAATCTCAAAATTAAAGAATGAATTTATGCTACTTTAAGATATTGAATTTCTATGAGTGATTTCAAAGGAAATAATTATAAAACATAATATGAAAATTCTATGAGAAATGTAAGCACGTAGCAAGAAAATCTACAATTATAGACTAAGGAAATATCCCAAAGTGCAAGAATAATAGAGGTGTTTATAGGAACATGATACATTTTCCATAAAAATTTCTCAGACTACTAGCTGACTAACTGATAAATGTATTTAACAATGTAGAAAATCAGCAATTTTTTTGCTTTATGAAAGGAAGTCATGTGCCAGCTCATGCTTTATAATTTACTTATTTAGCTGTTTATATTTTAATAGTTAATCCTTAAAAACCTAAAAGAGATATTTAAAGGGGAAGGAAACAAAGGAAATAGGAAAGATAAATAGAATATATTGACATGTGTGTGGGTGTGGGGTGTGATTTGAGTTCTAGGTTCGTAAGGAATATAAGCTTAAAATACCAAAGAGTATATCTTATTTGTACACTTTTAACAATTAATATACTTCTATTGGAAAGAAAACAGTTTGCATATTGTCAAGTGAATAGGAAAGGATTTGATGAGAGGAATATTATGGAAATTGATGGTTGAATGAAGTGGTGAGAGTCAACTATAAAGTATGTAAGTATTTAAGATGTATTAGAAAATACCTAGTAAGACTTGTCAATAATCTGAAAATGCTGAACTTGAAAATAATGGAAGTGCTAAGCAAGACACAAAACTTGTCATTATTTCCCAGATATGAGCAAGCCTTAATGATAAATATTTGGAGAGTCTAGTATTGTCAAATATTTCATTATGATCATGGGGAATGTGAGATACCTGTGAAACATCTAAGTAAAGGCTTAAGGTATGCTGTAGGGTTAGAAGATTAAAGTTTGGAAGAGTGACAAGTATGAAATAAAAATTGATAAGGCATGTGGCTCATTGCTAGAATTCCAGTTCTCAAGAGACTGAGGCAAGAGGATTTCCGATTTAAAGCCATCTCAGGCTACATTGTAAATTCTGAGTGAACCCAGGATGACTTGGGAGGAAAAAATGAAAGTCAATACAAGTAAATTTGATATGTCTGTGAGAAAAGAATGATAGGAAGATGAAAGAGGAAGGCATCTCTAGTAGGAAAATCATATAATGATAAGATTCAATCTTCAAAGACCACATAGTAAACCACAGTTTACTAGAAGGGAAAATTAAAATCCAAAATACATCTATAGTCTAGAAACATTATTTGTTCTTTATATTATGCTTTTAGTAATATTAGCATTCATTTATATTTGATTTTTTCTGTTTTCTTATGTTATTCAATTTAATATTTGTCCTTAATATTATCCTGTACATGGCATCACCACTAACCTTTCTGTTTGTTGTGTTTTTCTCCTCTTCATGCAAAGCACATCATTTTCTAGTTTATTTTGTTTTCCCTAAGCAGGCAGCACTCAAAAGCTTCTGTTCAGTGGATACAAAGACACAGAGTTCCTTGCCAACCCTGACCTGATATATTTATATAGCAAGAGTTGACACCTTATAATTTTCAACTGTACAGTATGATGTCATAGAATATTTGTTCTTTATTTATTGCTATTACCAACAACAAATTGAAGGGAACCCACTAGAATATAAACTGTAAGAGTTTACATACATTCTCTTTGTTGCTCTTTTAAAAGTGTGAATCAGATGTATTACTCTATGACTTCTTTGTTCGAAGCATGCCAATATTTTTTCTACAATAAATATCTTTGCCAGCGTTGAAGGTCTTATATGACACAGTGCCATGTGACTATCAGACATACCTCATTCCCAATTCTCTTGTGCCTTTTTCTCTGTTTAACCACTTCTAATTTTCCCAGTTTGTACCTCAAGAATGACTTTTGCTTCCTCTGTTCATCTTTTTTCATAGACTCTGGCTTTTCTCCATCTTTTTGAACCATGGCTCCAGGTCTTCATTCTCCAGAAGTCCTTCCCTGATCATCATCAAAAGTACACATTTCCTGTCATATTTCAACCCTACACATGACTAGCTTTGCTTTGTGCTACGTGCAGTTCATTATTTGATGCTTTTTTAGATATTGACTTATATTTTCATTTTCCTTTTTTTCTTTTCTTTTCTGCACATATAACCCCCAAAACTCAAGGTCTTTTCTGTACTCATTGTATAAAGTATATTGTCCAGCATGAAGAAGATGCTTAGAAAATGTGGCTTCAGTAAAGAATTATATTTAATGGTGATCACCTGCTATGCTATACTTCACCAAGATATGAATATAGGCTATTAAAATATTATGGGTTTCTGCCTTTATAATTTTCGGAAGAAATTATTTGACCCTTCTACTTCCCTCATGCTTTATGGGAAGGATGGTAGCATCATATAGTTAAAGTTGTCTCATCCAGCTCTCAATAATACCTCTGTGCTGGTCTCTGATATAAGCAAATGAGCTTAATGGCCAATATTCCTGAAAACTTCAATCCACATTCTTACATCACCTCTTTTAAGAATTTATGCTACTTACTGTTTCAAAGTTACTTTTGTCCTGAACGATTATATATTGCACTGTCTTCCTGAAGGTCAGACTAGTCACTTTTGCTTATACTACCCTCCATCCCTGGTATCGATATTTCTGAAAGTATAGTTTCACTTTAATATCAGCTCATGTGAATATCAAATGAGTGTGCATGAGCTTATCCCACAGCTGAGTTTTGACATTAAGAAAATTAAAATATGCCCTAATCATAGAATGTTTTAACTGTTGTCTGACATTTTAAAGGATTTTCTCATGAATTTCAGAATAGATTATGCTCCTGTCTAGCTTCTTGGTTATAGAAAATAATCTTCTAAGTGATTTGAACTTCATTTTTAACTTTTTGTAGAAAAATTTAAGAGAAAGTAAGAGGAGAAGCAATAGCGAAAAGAAGAAAAACACATTTATTTAACAGAAAATCTTTGGAATAACTCACCCATTCTCTGACCATTTGTAGCTTTGTCCCAATGGATGGTAAATGGGATTTCTTATATTATAAATGTATACCTTGTTATAATTAACATGAGGTAATACAGAATATAGTAGATTTATTTTAAGAGGTTCTGCTATTCTTTTCTCCTTTATAGGGAGCATTAAAAACAGGAGCATCAAAGAGAGGAAATTCCTAATTGTTTTTTATAGATTTCTATTAAGTCAAACATTGAATTATATTTTAGGAATTTTTAAATACATGTGATGGATTCAAATATTAACTGTTTTCTCTGACTAATGCTAAATAATTTGAAACAAAAATTTTGAATTTCATTTTCCATTTAAAAGTAGTAAATCTTCTTTAGACATGGCTTTTTTTTTACATATAACCCAAGTTCTAGTGATTCTATCTTGTTTATTTAAGTTAAGTATACGCTATATGATTTTCAAATTTGGCTAAAATGTCATTCAAATTGTTTTTAGAGTGATTGCTTTCCATTCTTGTCATTCAAATTTGTATCATCCTGTTTTAAATCAAGATGATGTTCTTAGATTCTCATGCATCATCTTCTGTGTGTTTTTGGACAAAACAAGTGCTATGGCTTTCAATAAATGTTGATTGATTATACACTTTATATGATACTGTTTCTTCCACTTGGTATGCCCAGATAATCAAACATTCACTATCTTTCTGTATATGAAATAAAATAGTAGTATTATATATGTGTAGATACATAACACAACACCTGGTTTTAATAAATGGTATAGAAAATAGTAAAGCTTATAAAAGGGAATGTTTAATCAAATGAATGTCAGTTGGTAGCAAGAATTTGTATTGAAATAATGAATGTGGAAAATGGTGAGTCATAGAAGCTGATAGGCCATGTAGTCCATAGATACTATACAGTCTACTCGGGATGCTTGAGAATGAAACAAGTTCCATTGTGGTTGTACTGATACCAACAAGGAGTGAGAGTTGAAAATGGAGGATAGTAACAATAAAGAAAAATTACTGAAATAACATTGACACTGATGAGAAAACAGAAAAACTTGCAGATTTTGTTATTGGCTGAGTGCTATGTTCATGTCTATGAACAGAACTCGAAGCAGGTAGACAGATTATCAGGCTATTGAAGTAAGCTATGATATTACTGATTGAAACAATCCTCATAGCATCATAGCAATTACAATTTTCTATCTCCACCTACAGTTAACCACAAGTTTGTAATTGCTATTCACCATATGCTTTAGCTACTTATTCTACAGGTAGTCTTTAACTTCCATGTTTATATTTATTATAATATGTTGTGTCAGAATTCATTGCTTTTCTACATTAGAAAATGGACTCCTTAAAATCAGAAATTTATTCTGGCTAATCAATATTTACTTTAATACTTCATAAACATATAGGATAAAATTACCATGGATTATTAAGTAGTCTAACCACAGTATATAACAAAATGAAATAACAAATAACTTTTGTTTTCACAAAACATATGTGTCTTCTTAAGTCAAATATTAAAATATGTCCATCTAGAGAGTAATGCTTCATTTAACAGGCACAACTTCAAATTATGTGTCCTTTTTTAAATATATATCCCAAAGTTTGCAAAAATGTTCATAAATTTTAGCACCATCTCTTGTAAAGAATATCAATGATACTAATTCTGTTGGACATAATTATAAAATTTAATAATACTTTTTTAGTATAAGAAATATTTTATTTATTATAAATCAATTACATTTCAAAATTTTGAATTTTCATTCATAGTATTTTTATGATATATATGGTGAAAATAAAAAAGTAGTAGATGTGTGTATATGTTTCATTGACTATGTATTTATAATATTACATATATCATTTTTTATACCTATACAAGGATGTGAAATTGAGTTACATAAAATTTGTTCAGGTACAAAAGTGTTCCAAAATATACTGGAATGGAGTAGAATAAAGGCTCATATATCTGGTGATAAAATTAGAGAGAAAACAGTGAACTGCAGGCTTCTGTGTGCACTGGGACTAGAACCAAATCCAGCAGCCAAGAGACACAAGCATGCTTTTTAGTATGTACATGAGACCATGCTCAAAAGGGTCAGTATCTTAAAGGCTATTGGCTGAATGAATTCCACTAGTACCTCCCTAGCTTAGAGAGTTCTATGGCTAATAAAAAAAAACTATGTACAATAAGAACATATATCAACTCTTGTCCAGTGAATAAAAGAGGCAAAATGCATAAAAATTAGAATTACACTCAGCATGAACAACATCAAACAAAAAACATATGCTAAATGTTTCAATACTTATTCTTTCCTAAGGAGTCTAAGTCTTATATTAAAAATTGTTTCACTAAGTCATAAGAGGAAAGCAACTATGACTATCTAGTCTTCAAACCCATCAAAGACCTGAGAAGGGAAATAATATTACTTGAATAAACAAGAAGTACAAATAAGTAACCTCCAAAAGGTACAACAAATGGCAGAGACAACTGGATACCTGGACAATCACCCACACTCTCATTTGCAACATTAGGGCAACCAACTTTTATTAAAACCTAGAGTAACTGACAGAACATTTTCAGAGGCAGGAAAATTAGAAATACCATCTTATCCTGTCTTGGCAAGGTTTGGCAGTGTTTTACTTGTATCTTGATTGTCCATTATGGACACCTTGCACTGCATCAATGGCCAAGGTAGGGCCAGTTCTTTACCCAAAGACCAGTTTTCCCAAAAAGAAAACAAGCTCCAAATAGAGTGTCTTCTGTTCCCAATATTCTCTTGGGACTAGATCAATGCTGCCAGGAGCAATCATGTCTCACATCAACAGAATCCTAAGTTATTTAAATGCAATATTCTACAGTCTTTGAAGTGTTTGAAGATTACCTATCTATCT
>LOEQ01005746.1:85327-97672 GCA_001685075.1 Bramus lutescens | reverse complement strand
TGCTTAAATGAATACAATTTGTGTGTTGTTATTTCCGGGTATAAGCTAGCCTTGAGGGAGCCAGGCGGGACGAAAAGCAGGCCTGCTGCCCTATCACTACACACCAATCTATGAGCATAACAGAGTACCATTAGCAATCATTTAATTGATTTTTTTTTGTCAGTCCTATTTGGTTCTAACCCAGGTCTCTGACCTATCCAGCCTCTAGGTTCTGAGCCATTATCAAGGGTGGGATCCCTTCCCATGTCATGGGTTTCAGGCTGGAGCAGATATTCATTGGACACTTTCAAATTTCTAGCTGCTTATACACTAGCACATCTTGTAGATGGGACAAATTGTAGGTTGAAGATTATGTGGCTTGATTGGTGTCCCAGTCCTTACACTGGAAGGTTACAGGAGATGACCAGTTCATGCTTCTTATACCACATTGCTAGGAGTCTGAAAGAGTCAGTTTTATGGATTCCTAGGAATTTCCATTGTATTAAGTTTCTAGCTTGTCCTTAGGTGTCATTAATTCCAGTTGTCTCTCCAAGTACTCTCTCATCCATCTTCCACAAACCTGTGTACACTCCACCCACTCATAAGTCCATGATGTCTATCCTATTGCCCCTTCCCAGGATGATTTATGTTTCCCCATTCAGCGTTCCTTGTTATCTAGCCTCTCTGGGTCTGTAAATTGTTGCATGCTTGTCTATTTTATTACAGCTAATATCCATTTCTAAAAGAGTACACACCATGTTTGCATTTCTAGGTCTGGGCTACCTCAGTCAGGAGTATTTTTTCAGTTCCATCCATTTTACCTGCAAAATTCATGATGTCATTTTTTTACTTTGTTTTATTTTTAACAGTTGAGTAATATTCCATTGTGTAAATGTACCACAATTACTTTATCAATTTTTTATTTGAATGATTTGGACATCTAGGTTGTTTCCAGTTTCTAATATTATGAATAAAGCTGCTATGAACATAGTTGAGCTAGTGTCCTTTTGGTATGATGAAATATCCATTGGGTATATGCTTAGGATTGGTATATTGAGTCTTGAGGCAGATCAATTCCCAATTTTTTTGAGAAACATCCATAATGATTTCAAAAGTGGCTGTACAAGTTTGCATTCCCATCAACAATGGAAGAGTGCTCCCCTTGTTCCCCTTATATTTTATTGCCTCAACTACAAATTCTTTCACACTAATATTGATGTGTGGTACTTGTTCATGACTCAGATAACTTTTTGGATTATTTGCTTCTTCAGTAAGTGCCATAATCTCCTTAGAAAGAACCGCAGAGAACAAGAAGAGGCACAAAGGAGAGGTTAGAGGGAGTAAAGGAAAGGGGAAATGATATAATTATACTATTCTCAAAAACTCAATAAAATAATTGAAAATAGGACAATTTAACATATAATTTCATTAATTAATATGAACAAACTGAAAAATGAGTGAAATTACTTATTCATGCTATAAGAAGTGCAGGTCATATAAGTTTTGTATAAAAGCCTGTATTGTTTCAATACACAGGGCTTTATCTGACAACAGGTTACTTTGCCAAGGACAATGACCTTTATAAAATGCATGAACATAATGCGAATTTAATACCAAAGAAATATGTGAATTTCAATGATGCAGTATTAACAGATACATAAGACATTATTTATCTGAATAAGCACCATCATTCCTGCATAAATAGGAATTCAATTAATAGTAATCCTGGATTTAATTATAAAATATCATGTGGAGTTTTCATAAACAATTATTTCAGGCACTACAAAGCTTACAAAGATAACTAGCTAAGTTGTACTCATCAGTCACAAGTACACAAAAGCACTATAATATGGAAATAAGAATAAACTTGACTGAATATTTTATCATCCATACCAAGGTATATGATGACAAAGCTTGTTATGTAGTCAAATGAATCTGAAATATGTAATCCATATGAGTTATTCTTTATTGGCTTACCTATATTTTCTGCTTATCCATATATTATTTTATTTCTCATTATTTTGCATTCATATTTATATGTGCATATATGCAAGTGTGTACTTGTAGAATGCCTGGTTTGAGTCCACATTCATTATTTAAAATTAACAACCCAGAGAAAGTACTGTGTCTTTTCAGCAGTCACAAAGAAATCCCATCTGATTCACTCAAAGCAGTAGCTTTAGGGAACAAAAATCTTAGGTAAGTTTTGGGAGCATTACAGAATTAATAAGATTTCTGAGAGTTCCCTGACCATTTTATATTCTTAACAGTCTAACTCAACCATGGAGCTTGGACTATATGAGAGCCAGAAAAATAAATACAATATCTGATAATAATCTTTTGTTGAAGCCATGCTAGAGTCAACAGTTGGAAGAGATTGATTATCATACTCTAGATGGCTTTGCTATCAACAAAGTAATTCTTTTTAATAGGAATGAAGTCTTAAAATGGATGGAAGCAAATTAAATGAGTTTTACAGGATTTCCTCCAGTAAGTCTTATGCTGTCTTCATTTGGGAATGGTTTCAGGGAGAAAGCAAAGAGACTGCTGTGTCGGTAAGTACTAATTAAAATCCTCAATTTGCCTACAATCATTTAATTGTAATAGTAGCAATCCAAATCTGATTAATGAAAAATTTACTCCTGGTACTTAAACATTCTGCCAAATTTCCTAGCATTACCATGTTTATTAAAAGTCATACAGACTTCTAAAGCATTGAGAAGAAAATCTGAAGGCTGGGATCATAATAAGTACATTCTTACCTTAAAGACTGCACCTCTTTTTTTCTCTGATAGTGAATATGATATACATTGTCACATTTCCACATTTTTATCAGGATATCTACAGTATTTAATCTATATATAAAGAAAGGAAGTATCCATGATGGCATCCATTATGAAAATGCAAATACAACTAGCAACATGGAACCCAAAGTAAAAGCATACTTTTTAAAATATTTTCAGCCAGCAACTAAACTTATTTCACTCGTTATTTATTTCTAATCAGGCTCTCACCAAATCTTCCAGTATAATTATGTAAGAAAATCTTGAAGATGTCATGACCATTTAATCAGAGTCCATCTCTACCAACGATAATTAATAGGAAGAAAAAGTAAGGTGAAATGTTCAGCAAATGAGAATTTTTTCTTTGCCTCATAGAACTTGAAGATAAAATTCTTCAGTGATGATTCATAAAAATCTCAAAATAAGTTTGTTTTCTAGTCAACAGGAAAATATTTACTTGAAAAAGAGTCAAATGAAATGGTATTGAAACTTTAAGGTCTCATTCTATTTGTACTTACTAAAGTTAATTGAGCTGTAAAAATTTTTAAAAAGTAAAGTAAGAATTCAATATCTTAAATTAAAACTACCTAGAAAGAAAAAGAAAGAAAACAAATTTAAATAATATGCCTTGAAATGACTCATGCTTACTTGGGAACCAAGAATGGCAATTTGTAAAATCTTCATCTATACAATTATACTTTACTTGTTATAGATAATACTATTTGTATTTTAATCATAAAGAAGAATATTATTTACATTTATAACTTCAGTTTAGGAAGATTTACTTCAAGAAGTATTAGTAAATTAAAAACTACCAAGATAAATTGATAAAAATTAATTCAAGAGAGAAAATATTATTTAAATTTGGCTACACAAAGTAGGTGTTTTTACAAAAAAAGTGTGTAGAAACTGTTATGTGCATCATGTAAACACTCAGAAATAAATATTTCATGATTGAATTTACTGTCAACTTAAGTCATACTTAAACTCTTATTTTATATTAAAAGGTAGATATTTAAGTATCTCATTTAATTTCTTCAGTGATATATAAATATAATATTAAATACAAATCTATATAAAATATGAAATTCAAGGTTTCAAAAGCAATAAAAAGAAAATAAAAATATCTTAAATACTTACTGGGATGTTAATATCTTATAAAAAGTTAATGATTTTCTAAAGTTTTGCTTTCTAAGAGCAATGGATACTGCAGATCTAGGAAGGAAATGAAATTTCCTTGAAAGTCACATTACTTATTTCCCTTCTTGTAATATCCTTTTCTAATCAGTTAACTCTTACTTATGTATACTTATATTATAATAAATTTATATAGATAATATAATTTACATATTATATTAGGTACTTTATTTATTATTAAATATTCACTCAGAAATAAAGAGGAAAGCGTAAAAAAGAGAGATTGTTGTTAACCATTAATTTTACATATTTCCTACCCTCATATCCTTTGATACTTGAACTCTTTTTTTCATTCCAAATGATATTTACTTAATTTTCTTGATATTACACCAAAGTAAATTCATAAAAATAATACCATTTTTAAGAAGAAAGGAATTTAATAGTAAAGTGAAATATATTCTTTGTTATCCATTTACATTTCAAATAATTTTAAAAGACTACAAAATTATGTAACAAAGGCATATTACTTCTTAAATCATTTGGAGATTAATGTACCAAGCTAGAATCTTCATATTAATCAAAATATTTGTATGACTTACAAACAGAAACACTCTTGTTACATAACTATAATATCTTCATAATCAATACATTGAAATATTGCCAGCATCTGTGATGATTTGAATAGATATGGCCCCCATAGAGTCATGTGTTTGAATGCTTGGCTCATATGAAACAGCACTCTTGGGAGATTTGGCATTGTTGGAGTAGGTGCGGCCTTGCTGGAGGAAGTTTGTCATTGTGGGGGTAAGTTTTGATGTCTTATATTTGTTCAATTCCTGTGAAGTGGGACAGTGTCTTTCTGCTGTCTGTGGATCAAGATACAGAACTCTCAGCTCCTTATCCAACAACTTGTTTGCCTGATAATAATGGGATAGACTTCAAAAATTGTAAGTTAGCCTCTATTAAATGATTTCTTTTATAAGACTTGACATGGTCATGTGAATCTTCACAACAATAGAAACCCTACTAAGACAGTATAAGAGATGTCTATTTTTACACTTAAGACATCTGCAAACTTGCCTGGTGGTGGTTGTGCACTCTTTTAATAGCAGCCCTCAGTAGTCAGAGGCAGACAGATTTCTGTGAGTTCAAGGCCAGCCTGTTCTACAAAAGCTAGTTCCGGGACAGGCTCAAAA
Organism: Bramus lutescens; assembly: GCA_001685075.1. NCBI lineage: Eukaryota > Metazoa > Chordata > Mammalia > Rodentia > Cricetidae > Bramus > Bramus lutescens. The sequence goes on along the minus strand of LOEQ01005746.1, from coordinate 92,577 downwards.
GCAACACACAGAAATCCTATCTCGAAAAACAAAATAAAACAAAAGAATCTACAAACTTAAAAAAATAAACATGTTATGATATCTAGTTTGACTGTGACTTCATTTGAAGATTCACTTATAAAAGCAGGCTTATTAGAGCAACACCCGATTATTTCAAAGAAATACTTAAACCTCAGAATGTCTGCATAGATGTGCTACAAGATCAGAAAGACCATAACTGTTAACCCAGACAATTATACCTATCAAAGCTTTCCATTAAAATAAAACAAAATAGACTATGTCCAAGTTAAAACAGGTTAAAGTAACTTATTGTTCCTAAGAAAGCACTACAGGTGATATTGGAAAGAACAAATTCTTATTATGTAGGTCCTAATTTCAAATATGTTGGTCAATATATTTGGTTTTATGTACCATAGTGTTTTATTATTTTAAATATATATTGAAACATGTAATCTGGAATGGTAAAATTTCCAGAAGTTTCTATTGCTGAGAAATATTGGTGATATTGTGGACATTTCTGCTTTTTTCATTATGTTGAGTTTGTGGTGTTTTCTCAGATTACTTTTGATTTTATGTCTTCATGTTATATGCTCCCTGTAAGCTTTTGGGTATATTTATACTTTTCTTTTAATTAAAATAATTCTTCAAATATCCTCTATAGATGTTTCTTAATAGTAATAAATCCCTCTAATCTGTTTTTGTCATGGAAAGTCATGTTATCCATGGAAGTCAGTATAAATAAATTGAAAATAAAAATGATAATGAATGTTGGCATGGATATAAGAATGGAAATATGTAGTTTAAAAAATCTTAAAATTACACCCACCTTCTGGTACTTTGTTATCTTAAATTATATAGGCAAAGAGAGCCTGGAAAATTCTATAAGTGTTCTCAAATTAGTTAAAAACTGTCACCTGATGTTGGGATCACTGCACAATCAACTTCCCAGCTTTGAAAGGTGATAATCCTCACCAAATCACATCACTATAAAACTCTGCATACCTAGAATGGTATGTGCCACATAAAACTCTATAGAATATACATTCATAGAATGTACAGTCAATAAATTTTCAGCGCTATGTCAACCAATAAATAAATAAATGGGTGCCTTTTCCATTCCATCTTATATCTGACTTTCCATGTAGCATGACTTTTAAAGTCATGGAAAACCAGGATATGAAGAAATACAGGCAGACTTCTTTTGTTTGATGGAATTATAACCCATCATATAAATTTCTGTCTAATACAGATTCTCTAGTAATCCTCCATGTCTTAAAATATCACAGATAAGTTAAAATTAATTTTATATTAATTTTTCAGTAATAATTTATTTTAGACTTATGAATTTTTGTACTGCTTGAACTTTCTATTTTGAATGTATTCTAATAAATTCTTAAGGTATGATTCAGGAGGCAAAAGTAACATCAGTATAATGACTGAGATAATTCCTTTGGCATGACTGTTTAAGATCAAGCTATTTTGGGGTAAATTCTCTGAAATTTATAGAGTACTAGCACGACACAGACACTATCCATTGGCGGCAGTAATGTGAAAACACAGTAGAAAAATGCCCTCATACAGAAACCTGCGCGTGTATTTGTAGAAATATCTGATAACAAAAATTTTCATGAATGCTCTGAAATAAAAACATCCAATAAAGCAGTACTGGATGTTGCTTATTAAATGCAGAGTATTACTCAAATAAATGCTGAATGCTTATCATGTGAGGCTTCGCTATTTGGTTGGAGATGTCAATACAATAGTAAGGGGAACTTTTTTAAGCAGAGAGACAATTAATTTAATGACATCTTAGGAGCAAGAGATATAAATCACCTGAGATAAAACAGGGTTCTGGTACTTTATTGGTATGTAGTTAATAAATACATTAGCAAAGAGATTTTTTTCTAATCAGCAACCTGCCACACTCACCTCAGGCTGAGATAGCAAACAGTTATACATGGCATAGCCTAAATAATACAAATGTTTTCCATATTTCTCGAGACAGTCTAAATTTTAAGTTGATATCAAGGTATTTGTTATTTTATAACCTACTGTCTTTAGGAAGCCATTATTTTGTCATATGAGTGTATGACCATCCCACAGATCATGCAGTATATATAAATACAACTGATTATGGAGTATAATGTACCTCAAGCAGGAGAACATATGGTCTGCAGTTGGTAGCATCATTGAGGAAGACTGTGGAAGGCTTAGGAACTGGATCATCACTAGGATAAAAATTTGAGATTTTATACCCTGGTCTAAATTAGTATTTACTCTCCACTTCCTAACTATATATACAAAGTGACCAGAAACTTCCTGATCAATGATTTCCAAACAATTATTGAGTACATAATTTTGAACTATTAGCCAAAATTAATAATTCATCTCTAAAATTTCCTTTGTAATATGTCTGGTCACAGCACTGATAAATTAAGTAGTACAAGGTGTAACTGGAAACATTTCAGTTATAGCACCACACAAAGAAAGTCTATATATCTTTGTGTATATGTATCTGTGTGTGCTGGTATGTTCACATGATGCACAAATATAAGAATATAACATCCTAAGATCATTTTGTTGTTTATATGTATATGGTTACAGGGATTATTGTTTTATATTAGATAAATCAAGGGGAGCTCCATAACAGAAAAGGTTACTTCTCTTTCTCTCAGTAGTCATCTGTTTAGAGGTAGAACAACATGAGATTTTGTCCCTTCTTAACAAGTCTACTGATGCTATCATTGCTCAAGTGGCATTTTGGCAGGCATAGGAGAGAAACTGTCACATTAGGTTTTCTGATATTTTGCCTATTACAATATTTCTACCCCTCTTACATGATGTTGCCTGACCTGTGTTGCAGACATATTCTTTTGGCTTTCCCCGTTACTCTCTAAGCTCTGCATCATATCCAATTGTGGTTTTCTATAATGGTCTCAGTTTTAAAATGAAGATTATTTAATGAGGGCCAAGAGTTATTTTTATATCTAGGTATAAATACAAAACTTAAAATACAGCTAAGGTTAATACTGGTCTAATAAAATACTGGTAGTAAATAGACTTCTAAGACCTCACTAGCCCTGGGTAGTTGACTAGGTTTCTAGCACTAGGCATGATTTTCCTCCTTTTGAGTGGGTCTTTACTTCAAATAGACAGCTACTCGTTATCACCAATATCTGAGTGTCACTCTTTAATCCTTAGGGATATATTGCCCTCTGATCATTGTTACAGTTCATAAGCCATGGGTATGGATAGGATCACTAATTGTCTCTCGCCTTTGGCATTTTTCATAGTACATTCTGGTGATATAGATATTAGAGATGCTGTAGAATATTCCTTTACATGGTGTGAATATATGTTACTCTGATTGGTTTAATAAAGGAGCTGAATAATCAATAGTTAAACAGAATAAGGTTAGGCAGGAGACCCATAGTGGGAGAATAACTGGAGGAAAAAGGGCAGAGTCTAGAGTCACCAGCCAGATGCAGAAGAAGCAGGAAAGAACCTGCCATCCTAATAAAGGTACCACCATGTGTCAGAACATAAATACAAACCATGGGTCAGCTAAAAACATAAGAGCTAGTTAATAATAAGCCTGATCAATTGGCAGAGCATTTGTAATTAATATGTCTCCAATCATTTATTTGATAATGAGCTACAGAAGGACAAAAAAATTCCACCAACAAGACATTAAAGAAGGAAACTTTCTGTATTAGTCAGGGTTCTCTGGAATAGCAGAAATTGGAGATGGAATTTCTCTCTCTTTCTCTTCCCATATATATTTTGTAATGACTGTACAGGCTGCAATCCAACTAATCTAACAATAGTAGGCTATGAGTGGAAAGTCCAAGAACCCAGGAGTTTTTTAGTCCACAAGGCTGAATGTTTCAGCTGGTCTTCAGTATATGCTAGAATTCCAAAGAAGTAGGCTTCAGTGCCAGTGAAGCAATGAATGCCCTAGCAGTGCAAGAGTAAACAGTCAAAGAACAAAAGCTTTCTTGTAGTTCCTTATATAGACTTACATCAGAAAGTATAGTTCAGTTTAAAAGTGTGTCTTCCTATCTCAAGATCCTGATCAAAGATGTGTCTCCCTACCTCAGAGGTCAGGACCAGAAGTAGATTCATCTATTTCAACCCAAGCAAAATTCTCTCACCTGTGTGCCCTCCATTTCTGGACTGTAGTTCAGTCCAGCTATAGCAAAATTGACAACCAATAACAGCCATCATATTTTCGGCTCAAAATAAACTCAAATCTTTGCATCCTCAGCCCTAAGCATTCAGCTTATTCAGCAACAGATACTTATCTTCAACTTCTGAACGGTTACAAAGTACAACATCAATAAACTATATTATTTTGGGAGTCACTTGGACTACTCTGACTAAAATCATGACATGATTAGAAAAGTAGATATGAGATTAAAATCTATATTACCTTCTATAATGAGTAATATAGAAATTTAAATGAGAAACTCATATTCCATCAAAAAAGTAAAGTTGTCACACACTGTAACTATTAATAATTATAGGTAAAAATCAATCAGTCTATATATCTACAATTGACTAAAACACTTTTCTATAGATTCGGTCAGAAGAAATTATAAAATATGCTTTATAAACTACTGAATTATCACTGATCAAATCTCAGTCTTCTGCCTTTTATGAAGTATTACACTACTGTCAATACCATATTCATATTTTGTGAAATGATCATAAGGTATACTGTCATTCTACTTTTGGCAATGATGAATAGGCCTAAAATATAACTTATTGCATTAGAAATGCCACTTTAAAAGCATTTACCAAGCTGTTGAGCAGAAACACAATTGTTCAGGAAAAGGACTTGAGAGTGTGCATTTAGTTCTCTTTGGCAAGTAACCCCTTCTTGTCTTGAAATACTGCCATTCAATTGCTCACATTTCTTTGACATCAATGATTATAGACACAATGGAGATGACTTCTGGTTCTAAAGGTCCAAAGGGAGGTAAACTGTTTTAACCAATCTTTCTTTCAAACAGCAAAGTCCTTAAAAATGTCAGGAAGTGAAGGAAGGACCATGCAGAGCATCTACAGAAAGTACTCACTGCCCTGTCAATAGACTGTAGCATATAGACTCTAATGCACAGATAACAAAGAACCTTCACCAGGACTAGTTCCTACAAACTAGTCATAGTTTTTACATGAAGGTATCACTCAAGACCTGTAATGAATATAAAAAAGTAAATAAAATAAGGGTATCATCAATTACATATAACAGTTTGAAGGAAATACTTGAAATTTTTAAATAAATTTCAAAGCATTTTATCTCATAAAACCATTTGAATTTTTAGCTATTTTAATGAAATTGTTTGATTAAAATATGAATTAACAGAAAGAACTCTAATTCTTGAGCAAACACTGCTGACAGAAACATATGGATGTGGAAATGAAGCCAAGAGCATCCAAATTACAAGGTTACAATACAGGTATTTGAAAATTCTGAGTGACAGAAAAATTAAGGAGTTATATTTTATATATCTCTAAGTAATCATGTTCTTGATTTCTCTGATATTCAAGTAAAGGTATAAAACATAATACTTTATTATATTTTCCTTCCATGTATTAGGTTAGCAAATTAAATACTCCATTAATTAAGAATGTATTTATTACCAATAATATTTGTATGTATATATGTATGTATGTATGTGTATATATGCATATTCTCATTGCTTTGATAAGAACAGACATTAAAATAAAACTTGGGGATGTGTTGATTAACAAAGTCGCAGTTTTTAAGGTGTAGAAAGTAGAAAGCTCAAGACAGTATAAAAATGTTAACTAACAGGATGAAGAATGGAAAGCCATAGAGTAGTAATAAACAAGAAGAAAACTTCTAAAATTGAGTTGCTCCCTAGAGTCCACTCAGATTGCTAAAGTAATTGTTTTCAAGGGACCCTTTGGGTCCTATGCCCTGGTAATGTCTTCAGTGTCCTCAGTGATTATACTGTCTATGGCACTGAAGAAAATTTTTACCACCAGATGATATGGGTCAATTAGATTTTATAAGTTATTTTTCTTATTGTCCCCAAATGTCTCAATTCTTCTAACATCATAACCTTCTATATCTTCTCTATCCCCTATTTCTATCATATAAATCTTTTCCCCTTACTTTCACTACAGAGATTGCCAGAATATTCTTTGTAACATAGTCCCGGTGCTCCAGCCAGAATTTAGTAAAGCAGAGCGATTTCTTCTCCTTCACACTCCCTGAAGTGATTCTTCTCTGTATGATATGTCAAACTGTAGTAGATTTTATTGCTGTATAACATTAGCTTGTAATGCCTGGGTGAGTTAAATTTTTAACTTGCAAATAAAAGTTTTTAAGAAATAGAGCTCTTTATATATGTAAGGTGTTTTTTCTTAAGTGAATGTAGTAATTATTACACTGTCCATAACTTATAATATGATGAGTGAGTATATTAAGTGCTTACTAACTTATTTTACTTGCTTTTTCACACATTCACCTTCATTCTATTTCAATTAAAGTTACAAGTGCCAAATACTATGATAAAAGTAGTAAACTTAAACTTGCTATTTATTAAGAAAACTAATTGACATTCTTAAAATCATTATACCTATTGGCTTGTGTTGTCAAGGTTTCTGTCCTGCCCAGTTCCCATAATCATTAAGTCCCAAAGAAGTCACACAGAGATCTAAATTAATCATAAACTGATTGGCTCATTAGCTCAGGCTTCTTATTAACTCTTATAATTTATATTATCCCATTATTCTTACTGTGTTAGTCATGTGGCTCAGTACCTTATTCAGTAGAGTAGTCACATCTTGCTTCTTCTGTGGCTGGGAAAGGACTCCAGACTAGGACCTAATTCTTCCCAGAATTCTCCTGTTCTCCTTTACTAACCTCTTCTTCCTGTCTTGTTCTCCTGCCTATACTTCCTGCCTCACTATTGGCCAATCAGTGTTTATTTAAAATATAATTGACAGATTATAAACCATTGTCCCACACCAGGCTTGTATTTTCCCTTAATTTATTCAGCAGACATATATGACAGTGTTTTTTTTTGTGTGTGTGTCAATGAAGTTCTAGATTCAACCCTAAACATGGGAGAAAATTTATTATCTAAATATTAGGTAAATGCTCAGGACAGATTTAAAGCACAAATGAAAGTTCTTACCCTTAATGAAATTATAATTTATTGAGAATTATTGATGTAGGAGGGTCATCTGTCTATGTGTTACTTTCATTGGTTAAT
>LOEQ01005746.1:68679-79688 GCA_001685075.1 Bramus lutescens | reverse complement strand
TCTGTGTGTGTGTGTGAATTTGTATCATTTTATTTTATGTTCATGTTTTTCTTTGATTCTCTCAATTTTTTCAGAGAGGCAGAAAACATGAAGTTTGATTAATAGAAAATTGGATTGATCTTCAATAAATTGGTGGTCAGGAATAATATGATGAACATATATTGCAAAATAAATTTAAACTGAAAATTTTGAAATAAAATTTTCTCTCTTATACATATAGAAACAAGATGCTAGAGCAAAACTGCAATTCTGGCATATACTTCATATACTTCTTCATATTAAAAGAAGAATCACACAAAAAATTTACAAACACAATGAAGTATCAGAAACAATTTTGGTTTAGAGACAATAAACCAAAAGAAAGTTCAGAGATAACTGCTCAGTAGAGATATCCACTGACTTCCACTCATGCAATATAGTATATAAATGCCTGCATCCATCTATCTATACAAACACACACACAAACATAAACACATAGTAATACAAAGAATTAAAAAGTAGAAAAATTGAACAAAACATATTTTAATATATTTTGGGGGATGGATAAAATTGACTGTTATATTTCAGACATTGTTATAAAGTGATCTATGTGAGGTTCTACATAGTTATGGTGAAAAAGATTGCTAAAAAATTATTTCACTCATTAGCCCCCAAGTCTGAGTCAGTCAATCAATTCACTTGCCCTTTGTTAGAGCTGCCATGAATGTAGTGGAAGGCTACTTGTTGGTTCCTGGCCACCTGGCTAGCTTGGCATCAAAATAACTACACAGAAACTGTAGTAATTACATCACTGCTGGGCCCATTAGATATGGATTATATTGGCTAACTCTTACATCTTAATTTAACCTGTCTCCATTAATCTGTGCATCACCATGAGGTTGTGGCCTACTAGTCAAGTATCAGAATATCTGTCTCCAGTGGTGGCTCCAAGGCTTCTCCTTTACTTTGCTTCCTTTGTCCCCGCATTCAACTTGGTTTTCTCACCTAGATCTGTTACCCTATAGCTCTGCTATAAGCCAAAAGCAGTTCCTTTATTAACCAATGATATTCTCAGCATACAGAGAGGGGAATCCCATATCATCTCTGCTTTTTGTTTAAGTAAAAAGGATTTTTAAACATTAGCATAGTAAAATTACATATAACAAAACAAATATCAAGAAAGAATTACAATCACAATGTTTATATCTGCTTTATATTTTATCATAACTAATGAAAACTAAAGTCATAACTATAAATTCTTCAACTCCATCATTGACTCTGGAAAAATATATTACCTAAGTAAACAATAAGTTCATTGTAATCAACTTCCAAACTCTAAAATTGAAAGAGACATCTTGCTATCTGGACAGTCACTCAAAGTTCTTCTGTACCATTAGGGCATCCATCTTTATCCTACAGGCCCCTAGTATCCAGCAGACTTTTCCATGAAGCAGGAAATTTCAAAGACAGGTCTGTCCAATATTGACAGTTTGTCAGTCACATTTTTCTGTGTTCTGCAGTCTGGCAGACTTTTTCATGAAGCAGGAACCCCAAAGGGTCATTTCACCTTTAGGCAAGTTCAGCAGTCATTTCTTTGTGGGTCTTGCATATCCAGTTAAGCAGTACAGGCAAGAACAGTTTCTTGCCCAAATGGCTAGCAAACTCCATAAGGAGCTTCTTCAATGATCATCATCCTCTTGAAGTAGAGTGGGCTGCCAGGAGCATATGTGTTTCATTGTCATGAAAAGTCCTAAGTTATTAAAACATTTAAAATTCCATATTCTATAGTTTTTGAAATGTTTGAAGAATACCTATCTATCTGAAATACATTTTATACATCTAGAAAATCTAGCTATCATGACTACAAATTTACTATTATAGATGATTATCTATCAACTTATATTTCTTAATTATACATTACATTTTAAATGAGCTTCACAAACACAATACCTTAATGAAGAGCAGACATATCACAGTATAACAGAATTGATCTTAAATTTGTATCAATAAATCAAGATCCATACCAATGCAAATCTCTGTAGCATATTCCCCCTTTAAATGTAAACAAACATTTATAGACAATATTTTGGAATATGGGCATAATTTTGTCCAAACTTCTTTCTGCTGTTTATTGGGCAAAGTAATTTTGGGGGGTGTTTAAAGTAAACTCTAGGGGTATCATGGTCTATCAAGCCATATTAGCCTGGAATGAATCCACAAGTTCTCATCCTCTGTGGAAACAAAAGAAGAACTTCTTCCAAAGCAGCATATCCTCCAACCAAAATTCTGAAATGGAGATACCTTTATAATATACATGTTGGTTTAGCTTAGCAGCCCACACAATAAAATGTCTTTCTGTACTTAGTTCCTTCAAAGTCAAAAAACTCAAAGAAAACACAATAATATACAAAATGCAGACTCTCTGTGTATAGTCCATCTTTATGTGGTTTATTTTTCTTTACTCCTTTTAATCAATGACTGTCTGTACTCTGTCTCTTTAAAGATTGTTTTTTACTCATTTTCTTCTCTTTCAAGTCTAAGTACATTTATTCAACATTGTGACAGATTTAAGTTAATTTATGTCTGAATCTGTCCTTATTGTATTATCTGTAATTCTTTCCTATCTTGAAGAGCTTTTAAAATGGTAAGAAACTTGGTTGCAGATGCTCTGGATGCTTGCTCTGCCTCTCTCCACTTTTAAAATGGTGGAGGTACCATTATTGCCATCTCTGGGGTTGCCAGGTAGGAGCCGCGCACGCTCTTTAACTCCAAAAATGAGCATGCAGCATATAAACCCTTTTTATCTGAGTAACAGCTCAATCTGTCATGCACAACACTGAGCAGCCTGGAAATATCTCTGTATATGGTGGCAAAAATCTGTCAAACTTTTCTGCGTGTGCACACCTAGTAGACCTGATCCCACCACCTGCCCATGGGCATGATCTCAGCTATTTTCCTCCTGATCCTGAGTTGACACACAAACACCCAGACCCACAAATTCCATTCAGATTCTCCATAACCAGAGTTTGCACTGGCATCATGGTCCAGGAAGCTGCCTTTTTAGAAAGGCATGTTTTTTTTTTTGTTTTTTGTTTTTTGTTTTTTGTTTTTTTGTTTTTTTGTTTTTTTGTTTTCTGCTACCAGTGAATCAGGAAAACCTCCCTTAATGGAACTACAGCATGCTGCCTTACCCCCTCACCCCCCAAAAAAAAAGAGATTAAACTTTCTTTTTCTGTGTCTAGAGTTCCTTTGCAAACTTTCTTAGGTTTTAAGTGGATTTATTCCACCACGTTGGTGGGCCAAATGTAGTGGGAGGCTGCTTGTTAGTTACTGGCCACCAGGCTATCTTAGCCCAGAAATAACCACACAGAAACTGTAGTAATTAAATCATTTATTGGCCCAATATCTCTAGTTCCTTATTGGATAACTCTTGCATCTTAATCCACCCCATCTCCATTAATCTGTGCATCACCACAAGGTTGTAGCTTACCAGCAAAATTTTGTCATATCTGTCTCCAATGGTGGCTCCATGGCTTCTTCTTTATTATGCCTTCTTTCCCCCAGCATTCAACTTAGTTTACCCCCACCTCACTCTGTTCTACTATAGCTCTGCTATAGGCCCAAAGCAATTCCTTTATTAACCAATGATATTTTCAGCACACAGTGGGGTATCCCCCAGCCATGTTCTATATGAGGTTCTACATAGTTATAGTAGAAAGGCTTGCTAAAATAAAATATATTTCACTCATTAGCCTCCAAGTCTGTGTCAGTCACTCAGTTCAGTTGCCCTCTTGTTAGAACTAACATGTTATTTCACTGATTAACATAGAAGGCATTTTATCAGTTGTACTTGATACTGTGGGGATTATCTAGCTTTTACTAATGAATAAATGCATCTCATTGCACATGGAAACTAAATATCAATAACTTGTTGTTTCTGTGTTTCTAGTATATATTTGTATGTGACATTGTGTCTTTCAGTAGAGTTCAGTCCAAAGGCAGCAATGAGGCTGTTCTTCTAAACTAAGATAAGCATTAGTTTCCAAAAGAAAGATATTGGTTTTTAAAAAAAAAGAAAGGAAAGGAAGGAAGGAAGGAAAGAATGAAGGAAGGAAGGAAGGGAGGGAGGGAGAAAGAAAGGAAGAACCAATAAAGAAATAGAGGGAAGAAGGAAGGAAGAAAGAGAAAGAAAGAGAGATTGTTGGAATGACAATAAGTAAAATGAAGAAAGATTGTCTTAGAATTCAAGGTTCTAAAGAAAACATTTAAGAAGCCTCAGATAAACCCTAAAATTGGGATCATTACTTGAGGTTTATGAGTTTTTTTAAGACAAAAAATACTCAGAACCAATTGCATAAATGCACATTCTCTTTAAGCAATTCATTTTATAAACTTTAAAAAAGATTTTGAAAGGTTGAAGCTTGAAGGCTTTCAAGAATTTCTCATTAATATGTACCGATGGGAGATATTGTCTTAATGATAAACATTTTAATTGGGTTTAGCTGACAGTTGAGAGAAAAAATTATATAATAGGGGTCACAAACTCATAAGCCTTCAGGGGCCCTGCTGTTAACATAAATGAGAGAAACAACCTCAATCCAAGCACAGTGAAGCCAAGGTTGGAAGAGGCTCTGTGAACTGGGAACCACCTAACCTTTCTAGAGGGCCAGCTTGATCTCAGTCCTTGCCAATCAGTGCCACATGGGAAGACAAAGTTAACAGTGTTGGAGTTCCTAATTGCTGCAGAGGAAAACTGCTGGTCTAGATTAAGACATTGATATGGGCTGATTACTTTTTGTAAAATAACAAAAAGACAAAATGTCTAAGGTTTAAGAGGGAAGGCAATAAATAGCCTTTGTATTCTGGTAAAAATAGGGAAGGACTAGAATTTGGAATTGCTTAAGTAAGCAAAGATAAAGAACAGAAAGAAAGAGAGAGAGAGAGGAAATAGGGTAAAAAGAGTGAAAAGTAGAAAAATGTTACTGTCACAGATTAAAAAAATATGTCCAATGTTGAATCTGCAGAGAAAAAAATGGTAAATTTAATGTACATTCACTTTTCAATTCTACATATGTTTCACTACAATTTGCCAATATATCACATAGCAGTTCTGTCAGACAACTGACAGTAAAATCTATTTAATCGTTGACCAAATCTATACATGGTGACTATTGAAGTAGTTTGTAGGAAACATCATTGTCCTTGAGAAGAATGAGTCAGGAGTATTGTACCATTATAAATGTTGAAATGTTTAACATTCACTTGTATGTGTGTGTGAGTACATAAGTCTACACCACTATATACATTTATCTTAAATTATTCTGTTATCAATTATCTTAAATAAAGTTTTAACCTCTGTTTTCTGTTTAGGCACATGAAATCGTATTTATACATTTATCTTTCTTATTATATTATGATTTTATAAGCAGCTCTGAGATGGAAATTGTCCATAGTTTTAATTTGGAAGATTCAATTCTGATTTCCAGAATAAATGACATTTGTGTTCTGTCCTATTCCAAATTCTAGGCATTATTTATTTTATACAAAAAGGGAGTATCAATGATCATTCCATATTACTAACAAAATAGGAATAAATTTATTTATTTATTGAAAAATTATTTAAAAAGAATTATTAATAGGAAAATGTATTGGGGGTCAGAAGAATTTTCTTGCTCATAGAGAAGAGTTGATATAGGAAAGATTATTTAAGATAATGACATAAAAATAATTTTGGTATCCCAGCTGGTTCTAGGAGAACACAGAATTGGGAGGTTCCATTCAAACCAATGGAAATGATTTGTTGCTAGCACTACCTGTCTTTTCTCACTGCATTTTCCTTGCTCCACTCGTTCAAGGAAATCTTGGTTAGTCCAATGCTTTCTTCTTTCATTTGTAGCATTATATGTAATGAAATGGTCCATTTGTCAACCTACTTGTAAAAGGATATGAGTTTAATAAACCATTCCAAATAGGAATGAAAGTTTGGTTCTGTGAAGCTAAATTAGTTAGTATGTCTGGTTATAAAATAAAAGGACATATTTAAAGGTAAGTTGACCCAAGGGAAACATATCATAAAATAAAATCTTAAAAGAACCTATAATGCTAAAATATAAATTTTATTTATTTTGGTCTCTTGAAGGTTGATTTTTGCTCTTGTCTTACTTTTTAATTCATTTTTACTTTTGACTATCAGTACATTAGTGAAATTACAGGAACATTGGATCCTCTGGAGTTACTGGCTGTTGTGAATTGCTCACAAGGGTTGGGGATTTTACAGAATTCTTTAAAAGCATTATAGACTTATGATTTACTAAACTTTCTCTCCATCCACTAAAAAAGTGTAGTCTTAAATTATATTATTAGAGAGTCTCAGGAATTCATACTTTTCAAAGTTTGTAATTCAAACTAAAGACTAAAATGAAACAGGTGAAAATTTCTACATAACTCAGAAAATACCTGCTCATGGAGCAGTGATCACAAATTCTTTAAGGTTAGCAAGCAGAAGTCTCAGTTTAGATTGAGACCACATTAGGTTTGGGATTATGAATTTGCCCTCTAGCATTTGAAAAGCTAATATGTTCAGCCTCGTGTACAATGCATACACTCTTTTGTCTATGCAATATATCTGAAAAATCTCAGTACCCTTTTGATCCCCTGCCTGCATCAGGCTATATGTATACCTTTATCCTGTATAAGTTTCCATAACTCTGGTAACAATTACAGATAGAGTTTCTATTTAACTGTATTGCCAATAAAATCAGGTAAGAACTGTTTGGTCTGAAATTAACTGGTTTTTGAAGCCTGTCCAGTAATAAGAAACTGTACTTTCTCCTAGCTTTTATAGATTTCATGCTCATGAACAATTGAGATTATTTATGACTAAGATTTGTTATGGGAAGGGACAAACATGGTTCATAAATGATTATATGGCCTAATGTATCAATCACAATAGAAAGTTACCCTAAGCATTCCTTTTAGTAATCAGCCCTTTCTTTCTTTAGACCCTATAAAAAGATACCCCAGACTGTATTCCTAGATCTCTTGAGTATTCATATGCATGTGGTATGTTGTTTATCTTGGCATTGGATATAAACACACACATACATATATGTGTATATATACACACATATACGTATATAATTTGTATTGCTTTATTCCAATAAAGTTACCTTGCTTCATATGCAAATCTGTGTGAAATTTTATTTTCAATTATTTGGACAAGAGGCAAAAAACTACCAGTAATAGTTTTCTACATTGGTCTGACTGTTTCTTGTTGTCTTATCTTTTTAGTTCATGGGATTCATTAGTGTAAAAATAGGGATACTTAGGACTGCTCTCCTGTAGTTAATTTGAGGATACAGCAAATGGTTGACCAAGCTAGAAGACAACTTAGCTGAACTTCTGAATCTGAAACTTTGCTTGTTTCTTCCTTACACACTAGATAGACAGCTCGCTAGAAACTTCAGGCACAAACTATAGCTGCCCTGAGCTTTTTTGCATCTGTACGTGTACAAAGATTCCCATTCCAGCCTGCAGGGTCATCTTGTGAAGTTTACTTTAGGGGGAGCATTTTAATTCCAGGATATACACCAAAAATGACCTCTTTGCCAATATCTTTTGCCACAGGTCATGCAATCCAGGTGGCCTGAGGCATAAGCCTTATGTTGTTGAGATTCTGCTTTATTTTTTATCCAGTAGAGTTTTCCTGGTTTAGGGGGAGATTGTCTTATCTTGGAGCATAGTCCTGTCGTTTGCAAAAAGAACGTGTCTATTTTTGTTATCTACTAAGTGATAATGGAAAATTTAAAGGCCATTTAACAGCCTCTACACTAAAAGTTGTACATGATTTTTAATAGCTGCAAAATCATTTATTTTTCATATTGGAAATATGCCTTTGCCTTCAGAGGTACTATATTATCTCAAGACTCTGTAGTTTGTGGACAGTACTGAAGGTAGTTTAAAATAAAATGGTTCATTAACACTGTCTTCATTATATAAAGATAAATAACAACATAGCATGCAATACTGCACATAATGGTAAAAGTAGAATTATCTCTGTAATATTCATTTTCAAAATATGAAGGGTATTACTTGTCAGTAGTTAGCCACTTAGGATTTTAAATATGACCTGTTGCAAACACTGCTGGTTTCACTTTCGTTCTTAGCTAATACAGGAGTCTTCCATAGCTTTTGGGTAACAATGTACATAGGTAGCAAACATCACTTGCAGCCATGCTTGCAGTGAGGACCATGTGGTAGAGTTCCAAACAGTGAGGTGTAAGTCCGACTTCACAAGTAAGGCATCTTGGAAGACTATTATTTTCCTGATAAAAGGAAAACTCATCACTTACCATGCCATTTACCCTGTCCCTTTCTTATTTATGATGCAAGAGTTTGTGCCTATAGTGAATCTATCATCTTAAAATCCTGGAGATAAAAGATACAGGCTGAAATAATGGAGCAGGAAGATAAAAGGAGTCTGGGATTTTAGTAGCGATTCAGCTTTTTAGCTTTGTGTGTGTGTGTGGGGGGGGAGACAGGATTGTGTTTTTGTTTTCATTTGCTTTATTGGTTTTTTTTAATGTTCTTTAAATAGCCTCACTCTAGAAGGAAAATGCTGACATCTCTGTTAGTGGAAAGGGGAAATGGTAAAAATATATTATAATCTTAAAATAAAAGAAGTGAGAAAAGATATTTCAACTCTGCAACACATACTATCTTCAAAATCACAGCAATCCTTCCGTCTCAGCCTCCTGAATATGGGATTTGGGGTTTATACTATTGTGTTTGATAATTTAGATTTTTCAATACTTACATTTCAATTGTTTACAGAAAGAGATAGGAAGTTCACCTTTTTTCTCAGCAGCAATGGATCTCTATTCCAAATGACAAGTGCTAATTATTTAACAATGTGCCTAAGCGGCCCTTATGACTGGTAATAAAGGAAGCATGATGCTGGCACAGTGTGGCAGCCTAACTCATTCTCGTATGATTGATGAACTAGGAGTGTGTCTCTTTGAAAGACTGTGAACGTGCTCTCTGGACAGGATAGACTGGTGGGATGTAAGGAAGGCAGAATGGCTTTTGGAATATGGGTTTGAATGACTTTTGCTGAGCTCTGCTAGTCCTCTGGTCTATGATAGGTTGGATTTTCAACCAATTTATAGACAAGTGTGAAATCTAGAGCTTATTTTTATGGTGTTCAAGGACACTAACTTTTAGTTTCTATGATCAAGAATATGGAGAGTTTCACCATTTACAAAATAAATTGGAAATAAGGTTTTCTTTTAATAATTTTTAAGGTCCATTTGTCCAAAAGTTGAAACTTAACATGGCAAAATCGTAAAGGAATACTGGAATTTTTAGGTTAGGAGGATCCGAGATGTGTAGGAGAAAAGACACTGGTGACTTAGCTGAAGTACCAAATAGACTTAACAGCTCCCAGTCATAAGCTTTGCACTCAGGAAAGTAAATGTGCTAAAAGCATGCATCAATTACATCTGAACAGATACAAGCTACATAGTTAAAGTGCTTACCCAAGCCATAAAGAATGGCATAGTAGAGAGGGAGTGGGGTAGGAAGACTTACTGCTTGTATCTTGGGTTGATACAGAAGACTGGCAGAAGGAATGACCTACCTGATGATGATAGAGATCTAAAACAATTGAAATTAGACGCTATAGTCACCGAAAACCCTCAGTTCAGACATAAGGATGAATTCTAATTATTGCAATATACTGCAAGATCAGAATAACAGCAAAACTTTCTGAGACACATAAAGTTTCAGAGAGACTGAATAAATATAGCTCCTTGATGCAAAGTAAATGGAAAACTAACAAGGGAAATACTAAGCAGAAAAAAAAAATGAAGAGTGAATGATAGGCTGCTTTGGAGTTGTACTCTAAGAAAATGTTAGAATTTCCTACTTAGTTCATACTGCTGAACTGTATTAACACCATGAAAACTGTCAATTAAGGGGTAACTGTGTACTTGGAAAAAAGGATTTCACAGTAATATGGCAAGTACACATGGCAGTGATTCTTAAACTAAATCTGTAGGAGAGATGGCTCTGTGGTGAGTAAAATGGAAACATTCTAAGGACTAATAGATACTGCATCTAAGAGTCGATTCTTAGTCCAGGGCTGAAATAATGGAACAACAGCAGCTGTGGGAATACAGACAGGCCAGATAAACCTTACAATGAATTCTTTTAGTTTTCAAGGTATCTTTTGGTCATTTCCCAGTCTCCTAAGGAATGATTGAAGCTGTCATACTTTGAAGTAGATACAGTCCCTACATGCGACTTATCATCTGTATGGCATAATGGGCAAACCTTAGTAGAAGATATTTCAATTGCATGCAACACATATAGTAAATTATCAATAATATTATATTCGGGGCAATATACTTATGCAGAAATTAGTGCTACCACTGAGGATTTCTAGGTGGTCTCCTCCATGTTACCATTTAAGTTAACTTTGTTGTCTCTGTGCAAATTAGATGGGAGTAAGTGTTGACAAAATAGGCCACATAATATTTTGTTTTGATCCCAGTCATAGTGCTAGATCTTGTACTTTATTTTACAGTAAATACAAAAATCTTCAGATATAAACAGACTATTGTCTTGGTCACTGAAGAATGATTTCTCACATTGCAATAAAACAATAATGGATAGTTGAGCTTTCATATGAAGCAAATATTAGTAACAAATTTCAATTTTTACCTTATACTGCATAAATTTTCTTCCCCTTTACTGCATTATAGATTGAAGAATTTCATAAATAGCTCATAGAACATCATTTTATATGTTGGTGGCCTTTTTTATTTAGAGCACAAATAAATGTTACTAAAGGTTATGATATGGCACTGGAGATTCATTGTTTGAAAGCCTGGGGCTTGCAATTTCCATTATTTCTGTATTTCTATCTATATTTCTATCTATATATCTATCTACCTATCTATCTATCTATCTATATCATGTATCTATCTGTCTGTCTATCTATCTATCTATCTATCTATCTATCTATCTAT
>LOEQ01005746.1:42623-53893 GCA_001685075.1 Bramus lutescens | reverse complement strand
GATCCAGGGTTGGCAGCCTTGGCCTATTTAAGGGCTGGGAGAGGCTTGCCCGAGAGAAGAGACTCCATTGCTGTAACAAGGTCCTGAATAAACCACTTGCAAGAAGAGCTCCGGTGTCACGTCTTTTTCTTGCTGGTCGAGGGTGATCGCGGCACCTACCTAAGCTCTGACCTATCAACAGGCCCAAAACAATTGCTTTATTATTCAATGAAAGCAACACAATGACAGAGGGACCCCTACACCAAACTGAACATATGTAGAGACCTAGAATAATAAAAATACAAGTTGGAGTTACTGTACTACACAACATGCTATTAAAAAAGAATTACAGTGCCTCTTAGCTTCTGTCCTAAACCTTTTATTATATGTAAAAGGAAAGTAAGTTCACTGTATAACATAGAATCACTGAAATATTTAAATAGAATAATAAAAATGCAAAGGAAAATATACCAGGAAGAGAAATAAGCTTGTAAAAAAAATCAAGCATAAAAGTTATTTTGATATAAAGACAAATTATTTTTAATTTTCTCATAACTGAATGAATTTCACATTTTCAAGTGATGTTAAAAATATTATTGGGCTCCATCCATCCATCCAATACTAACCAGTCCCAACCCTGCTTAGCTTTCAAGATTAAATGAGATCAGGCATGTTCAGGGTGGTATGGCCATATACAAAGAACTCAAGAAATTGGTCATCAAAAGAAGAAATAAACCAATAAAAAAGTAGAATACAGACCTTAACAGAGAACTCTCAACAGAGGAATCTAAAATAGCTGAAAATCACTTAAGGAAGTGCTCAACATTCTTAGTTATCAGAGAAATGCAAGTCAAAACAACTGTGAGATTCTATCTTACACCTGTAAAAGGGGCCAAGATCAAAATCACTAATGACAACTTATGCTGAAGAAGTGGTGGGGTAAAGGGAGCACTCCTGCAATGCTGGTGGGAGTGCCAGCTGCTACAATCCCTTTGGGTACCCATATGCCAATTTCTCAGAAAATTGGGAAACAACATTCCTCAAGACCCAGCAATACCACTTTTAGGTATATATCCTAAGGATGCTCGATCGTGCCACAAGGACATGTGCTCAACTATGTTAATACAAGCATTGTTTGTCACAGCCAGAACCTGAATAAAACCTAAATGCCCCTCTACCGAAGAATCAATAATTAAAATGTGATATATTTACACAATGGTGTTCTACACAGCAGAAAAAAATAACATCTTGAATTTTGCAGGCAAATGGATGGAAGTAGAAAATATTTTGGGTGAGGTAACCCAGACCCAGAAACACAATTATGACATGTACTCACTCATAAGTGGTTTATAAACATAAAGCAAAGAAAATCAGCCTACAAAACATAATCCCAGAGAACCTAGACAACAATGAGGACCCTAAGAGAGACATACATAGAACAATCTACAAAGAAAGTAGAAAAAGACAAGATCTCCTGAGTAAATTGGGATCATGGGGACCAGGGTAGAGGGTTGAAGTGGAGGAGAGAGGCAGGGAAGAGAGCAGGTAAAAATGTAGGGCTCAGTAAAATCAATAAAAAGATATAAACTTCAAAAAATATTAGATATTTTCATTGTAATTATTATTTAATAGGTGTTGTATATAGTTTTACTATATTAATGTTAAAACTTTCCTTTTTAATTAGGCAAAAAGAAGGAAATTCTGTAGAAAGATTCTTTTCTACACTATGAATATGTATTCCTCTTATTTGTTCATGATTGGCCAATAGCTGGGCAGGAAGAGATTGAGCAGGAAAGACAGATTAGGAGAATTCTGGGAAGAGAAAGGTGGTTAGAGGTAGAGAGTTGCCAGCTGACTCTGAGAGATCAGGAGATGAACATCCAATGATAATAAAGTTATCAAGCCATTTGGGAAACTACAGATAGAAATATAGGTTAATTTAAGGGTAAGAGATAGCTAATAATAATTCTGAGCTATATGCTGAGCATTTACAAGTAAAAAAAATAAAGAATATTATTTATGAAAGTATAATGAAAGTATAAACCCTCACATATAAATATCAGTACATCCTAAAATAGAATGTGGCAATGATGTAATGCAACACCTGAGGTTGTAAACTGGCCTAAATTAAAAAAATATGGTCATTTCCCATGGACAATGTTATCTTAATTTTAAACATAATTAACTTGCAAGTATATTAATATTTGTCATGAAAAAAGCTTCTAATATTTAGATGCTGCTTGACAATATTACAGGTGTCACTATTTGAATGCTTGTGGATAATATTACTGTTGTAATATGTCTATGTTAGATTTACAGCTGTTGTCATTTTTTAATCCAAATAAGGCAAATAAATAGTCATTATAATGTTGTGGCAGACATATTCATCAACAAATACTGAATATATTGGTAAAGGATTAAATCATCATTGAGTCAAATATCTCAAGGCAGGTATGGCTTTCCCTCTAAGACATTTACTTATAGATGAGAATAAATATCTAGACTAAGGGGTCTAACTTCTTCCAATTTGACTCATCTCATGAAGGCAAATCAATGATTCTTATTTTTAGCAAGAATCTTAAATATGATTACCTAATGGTAAGTAACCTGGGAAGGTTTATAGCTGTGTATAATGGAAATGTAAAACAGAATGAAAAACTTCAAGCCTTACAGTTCTGAGATATCAATTATTTTCTATAAACATTCCTCTGCTATTATTAATTTATTATAAGATTTAAAATTAGAAAATAACATACAAGAAATAATTACCATTGAAAGTAAACTATATAATAAAGTTGAAAAAAACATTTTTACCAAAAATTCTACAGAATTATTGAGTTAGAATGAGAAGAGGTCATTAGAATTAAAAATAGAATTATAGGTACGTGGAAATACCTGGCTATATAATAACTTTTGCACTTGTGTCACTGATTCACACAGATTGCCCATTAAACAGATAATAAATAAATTTCCGGCCGGATGGTGGTGGCCCACTCCTCTAATCCCAGCACTTGGAAGGCAGAGGAAGGCATATCTCTGAGTTCGAGGACAGCCTGGTCTACAAGAGCTAGTTCCAGGACTGGCACCGAAGCTACAGAAAAACCAAAAAAAAAATCCATCTATAATATAGACCTACCATGTTCATATTTCAAGGAGAATATCTAAGCAACCTATTTATATATTTATCATATTTATCCACTAGAATGTTCTAATATCTTATGAAGTACATTTTTGAAATAGTCCTGGTCAAAGATCTATGATATATCAATTTTTTTAATTTCTACATATTAAAAAAATCCATCATTAATTTATACTAACTTATTTCTTGCCAAACCCATTATAATATTATCAACTTTACAATATTACAATTTTAAAATTGATGTATCCTATTGATTCCTTCAATTATTCTATTGCTTCTGATAAACTTCCTTTTATAACTGAAATACAACACTTCACCAAGAATAATGGTGATTTCAAGCAGTTCCTCACCCAATTTTTGTTTTATTGTTCACAGAAGTATTGTTCTTTTTGATTGTTCCAAGTTAGGAGGTCATTTGACTATCTGGGGCCAATCATCTGTGACAGAAAGTGGCATGTGTTACATCTAAGCCAGAAAATTAATTGTCACTGAGAAACTCTTTGGAATTCTCTCTACCCTCTGTTTTGCTGAGATAACAGAAGCGTGTGTCAAGATGGAGACTCTGAAGGATGGAAACATCTGGAATCACTGAGCCATAGCATAGAGAAGAGGTGCCCTGGAGAGTGTCTCAGACATCTGGTGGATCTGTGAACAAGCATATTTACTGCTTGTCAGTGACAATTTGAAGTGTAGTATGGCTGCATAACCTAGTCCAAACTAAATAATCAATCCAATCTCCATAATAGGATTATAGTGAAATTGAAATACTACAATACAGCGAGTTTTTGATGGTTCTTCTAAATTTTTCTTTCTAGTCCCAAAAGAAGCAAGCTAAACTAATTTCAGATTCCCCATACAATAGCGTAGTCCACATTCTTCTGTGGTTGCAAATATTCTTTTGAGCGTCTGGAAATTCATCAAACTGATTCCCACTGAAAGTTAGGAGACAGTGGAGAAAAGCATGAGAGCCTTCTGTCACAGGAAGAAAATACTTGTAACATTGAAGTGGGACTTCTGCTACAAATTTCTTCCATAAATGATCACTTAATCTTCCCTTCCTCCAACTTTCCATGTTGCTCTCTTCCTCACTTATATCTTCCTTAGATTAGCATTTATATTTTTCAATTTTCAACCTAGTTTCCTAGTTTGATCAACCTAGTTTCCTTGGCCTGAACTTGGTGATGTCTGATGTGCTTCTTATATTTTTCATTATTTATAAGGAACGTTGTATGTCTTGTGCCATTTTCTATTATACGTTGTTTAGTTTCCATCATTTTGTTTGATAGACTTTTTGGGCCCCATTTGATTTACACCTTGAGATATTTTCTACTCTTTTGTCTTCAGTAACTATGATTCTCCAGTGGTATTTTGGATTATGTAAGATAGCTTGATTAGAAGCTCAGTGAGGTATCTTGAGAATTGTCATCTGATAAATGTCATGGGAGGTTTATGACACATCATGTCACCATTAATGGCAAATGATACTACGTCTTCATCATTGGGAGTTTCAGCTTCAGAAAAGAAATCATCCAGACTTGTTACCAAAAGCTCTAATGAAGTTTCAAATGGGTGAAGAAAAATATTTTAAGACTAGAACAAAGAAAAATATCTGAATATAAACATTTTTCACTTCTGAGAAAAGCCACCATCTGCTGTAAATGGAGACCAAAATTCTAAAAGGCACAAATGTAAGTGCTGGATTCAATGCCACAATTGATAAATTTCTGTGTTATTGCTAAAGGTGGAGGTCGAAGTAAGGGATCTCTAAGTTCTCAGGGAAACGAGGAAGTAAATAAAATAATATATAAATACGGGTTCTGTTTCAAGTGTGCCTGAAGCATTCAGTGCATACTTCTGGTTTTTTCCAGCTGTATTATACTCTGGTATTCAAGGGTACCACCTGTCTTCAACTCTTGACTTGCTAGCAAATGACTTGAGTATGTCCAGGGTCTACCTCAGCAAGAACTGGATTTTAGAGTCTTTCTGATACATTTAAAAAAATATTAAAATCTTACTTTTCACTATTTTTTCTCATTTATATTCTCAATTCATATAAACGAATACAATTTACAGTTTATTCTTTTGTGTTTTCTTATCAAGAATGTATAAAAAGTGTTATGGATAGTATAGCTTTCCACTAGTCTCTTATAGTTTAATCTATTTTTCATAGTTTAGAAAAAGATAAATCTATTCATTCAGTGGATTTCTTTTTACTTGGATAAGTAATTCAAATAAAATTGAAATTCTTTATCAGACTATTATGGTTTTATTTATGTCTTTTATCAGTTTCATGGAGCTCTAATACCACAAGACCTTTTATGCTGTATACTATAAAGGCAGAGGCTAACTAAAAATATATTGAGTATGAAATTATGCTTATGATTTCAAAATTGATTTATTCAATAAGCTATATATTTAATTAAAATAACCTATTTAAATATATTAACATCTATACGTATTTAATCAAATATTGGCCAATTAATGGATTTCAGATACTTTCTTTGAATTTTTAAGGAATAAAAGTATATTTCTTTTCACTAAAATATGTAAAATAAATTTCCTCTAAGATAATAGGTTCTATGATTCAGAGGGATTAGTTTTTCATTTATATTTTAGTTCCTTTGGTAAACAATAGTGAAGATTGGTTTTGGTAAGTAAAATGTGAAAGCAAATTAAATTATATTAACATCTCTATGAATTTCACATTCACGACTACACTGTAAATCATGCCTCTCAGTAATCTCTACATGCTTCACCATTTCTCTGAATTGCGCTGTCCGTGTTTCTTTTGGCTTCCACATTACACAGATACATGATTGCTTTAATATTATGAGAAAAATATGAGCACAAAAACAAACAGATGCGTAATAAGTGAACAGTAAAATTATAGAGTATATTCAGATAAGCACTCTCTAACTACATGCACATGTATATAGCATGTAATATATCACAATCACAGATTGTTAAAATTGCCTTATTCAAAAGTCAAATATTGCCGGGGGTGGTGGTGCATGCCTTTAATCCCAGCATCTGGGAGGAAGAGGCAGGTAGATCTCTATGATTTTGAGGCCAGCCTTGTCTACTAGAGCTGGTTCTAGGACAGGATCCAAAGCTACAGAGAAACCTTGTCTCAAAAAAAAAAAGTCAAATATCATTTCTCATAAGACTTAAAAGGAAATTCCATCATTATACATATGTAAACCAGAAAGACTTCCCAAAGCATAGATAACACTGTGGGTACTATTAGGGTTATAACACCAACTGGAAAACTAGAAATATATTCAACCACTACATAATAAGTAAATTAAATTTATATAGTTATAAAATACATTACCATGTGCTATTGACAATAAATTGACACCATGCACAACAGTATCAACAAAAATAACAAATAACACTATTCTGTACAAGAGATTGATGAGTTATGTGATAAACAAAAGACACACATACACACACAGAATTACATAGTCAAAATTAGGGAAGAATTGTAAGGTTTTAAGGTAGCAATTCTCCTTGGCCAGTGTGAAGGTGACTTTTATGTGCCAGCTTTATTCCACCAAATGTTATTTCTCAGTGTGTCTGTGAGGACACTATAATGAATTTTTAGCTGCAGTAAATTTACAGTTGAATTTGTAGACTAAATTCAATGGTCTGACCCAAAACAGTTGAATGGGATCCAGCTGAAAGAGGACTTGTTTCAAACTAAAAGATGAAGAAAGGTTGATTTTGAACAATATATTCTGATCATAGTCTCCCCAGCCTCGTCACCTCCCAGATCCTCCCTCATTTTAACTCCCACTTAGTTCCATACAGCAAATTGAAAATAAACAAACAAATAAACCATAACTTTAAAAAAATCATAAAACCACAAAAGACAAAACCATATTATAGAAGCAAAAGGCCAGTAAGAAAAAAAAATATCCAAACGAAGAAAAGTGAGACAAAAATATCTAAAAAGTATTCATTCCATTTCAGACTGGAATCTTAACAAAAACATTGATATCTAACCCTTCTTACTGACATGATTTTTTTTTCCTGAAATTCCATCCATGTAGAAGACTAAAATTATTGTGACCTTTCGAGTTCATTATATGTGGGTACTTTTAGTTTATGAAAGACATAGTTTAAGAATTATGTAAAAGTTTTTAGTGATTTACTAATGTTCATATCTTTAACACATATCTTTGAAATAAAAATGGATATAATTCTGATGCATTGCACAACTAAGGACATGTAAATATGCTAACAGGGAAAAATGCAGATATCAATGTAAATTTGACTTGCAAATATTTCTGAGTTACATCACTTACAAAATTGCAACTGTTATTTTGAAGTTTATTTACAATATAATATTTATAATTATTTTAAGGTTTTGAGTCAAAAATTACCAGTAGTTAGCCAGACCAATAAGAGAACATGATAATAAGAACCATGGTATACATTAAACACACCTATAATCAGCTTTTTAGATGTTTCTTAGATGTTCCAGGGCAATCTTTGCCCTAGAGAAATATTTATATCAAAAAATAAATATATTTTAAAATTCTGAAAACATGGCTTTTAGATTTGGTCTAGGTAACCAATTTAAAACAAACATGTGAGGTAGAGAAGATTCCATAAACTGTTGGTGATTCTTGCATTATTCTATTACTGTGAGTCTTTTGTTCATGCAAGGCTGGGAGATTTTATCTGTCCTTTGGTGCAGGATCATTAAAATGCTAGTTTACATTCTGAGAGTCTGCAATCATCAATCTCCTCAGAAACATGTAGGAATTTGACCCAAACAACACAGCCATTTCTACTCAGAGGCTTGTGCAATCTTTAAGTTTATTTAAAATTATGGCTATAACTCTAGGTATACAACTCTGTATGCTTGAGACTGTCATTAGGATAAGTATCTGATTTATTTGGAAAAAGACAAAAGATAAATCTGAAGACCACTGAAATATGTGAGTAATAAAACTGAGTTGTGTGAGTGTGTGTGCGTAGATATTGTGTTTTCATGGATATAATGACAGCTGAAGATAAAATGCGACAGAATTTTTATATGCATCAAATTCAAGCAAATGTATGTAAATCACAAAAGCAGCATATCCATTTCAATATTACTGAATTCTCTGATGGAAAGAAGAGAGGTATTTAGTTGCTTCTTGATGTCAAAGACATAATGTACTCATTAAATAACACGTCATACAAACTGCTTATTGAAAAGAATGAATAAAGGAACAAATGAGTAAAGAAAAATGAATAACAGATTTTTTTTTATCACATTTGTAAAATGCCACATATAATTATTAGACCCTGGAGACACTGGTTGAAGGCTGAAAGATATGCAGATTCTGAAGAGGTGCACTGTGAAGAATTTGCTCTTGTGATGTATTATTACGTTATTAAAACATTTCAGAGCAAATTTAATTTTGATTACATGGCTCACCAAGAAAATAAGGGATTAATGGTGAAAACTAATGAGTTCAGAGCTTCCATTCAGAATTTTAATAAATAAAAAGAAACATCTGGGGTTGCAGGGACTATATTAAATGTTTCATGAAAAAAAAATCTTGTTTTGGCATTGTAGAATCTCTTAGTTTCACCGGGAGTTTTAAAGGAAAAATTATGCTGAGAAACCCACGTACTGCAATGTCACTTGCAAAAGCTTTTTTTTTTCATTAAGTCTTTTAAGCCAATAAAAATGCAACTGTATTGTTTTGCTGTTCTTTGGTCTTTAAACTTGTAGTCACCTGTGTCTGAAGGAACAGAGCACATTTTAAGTTGACTATGTAAAGTAAGACACTCTAGTCAGAACATGAATCTCATTCTAAATTTTTGTAGTTTTGCAAGACCATACTTACAAAAAATGATTTAGAAAATATCAAATAGTGAAGCTTTAAAGGAAAAAATTCAAATTTTGCTCTATGTAACAGCTTTAATTATCTTTCCAAAAGTATTGTTATTCTAAATATGTACAGGTGTTCTAAATGCTTTTCTTTTATATGTAGTAGTATCTCTATCTTTTGTAATAAACTCTTTGTAGATCTATGACTCATTGTTAGTGAAATCTCCATTTAAATCAGAAGGAAAGGCCAAAGATTTTTATTTATTCTTTCTTTCATTTAGCTAAAAAAATTGATAACATACATGTGATATTTACATAAACACTAAAAATGCATAGAATCCTGGTTTAAACATTACATTATATTTGAAGTGAAAAAGATGAGTAAATTGTTGTCTATTTTGACAGACTTTTCTACCCAATAAGAAGCAGAAAACCATACCAAATAAAAATAATGTTCAAAAGTAAAATCAATTATTGCATTAATACACCCAGTTGAAAGTCATTTTTAAACTAATCAATTGCCTGCATTTTCTATTATATTATGAAGCAAGGCTTAGAAACAAATGCAAGTCCCTAAGGTGATTACATATACTTTAACTCCTTGGTATGGAAGTTGAGGTGATATTTGAAAGGGAAACCTGATGGTAGACATATGTTTTATATTCAAGGGTTAAAATACATGAGGTTTTCTTCCTTTGATAAAGTCCTTTTAACATTAAATGAAGACCTAGACAAAAGTATTAGATCCAAATAGAGATTACTTATCATGTTGCTGTAATATCCAACCACTCTGCACTTGCATTTTAAAGATTATATATTCTATTACCCATGATGTTTAATATTAATTGTTATCATGACAGAACCCTAAAATAATCTGGGAGATGGGTTTCTTGGCATGCCTATAGCACTTAACATCAATTACATTAGTTAAGATCGGAAAATTTTCCATGCGTGGTTGGCACCTTTTCCTGGCTGTGATCCAAACATACAAAAGTTGAGAAAGGGAGCTGAATACCACGTGCTCATCTCTCTCTGTTTCTATGAAGTTTATGCCATGGATTAGCTGCTTCAAATTCTCCATGATTTGAATTTGTGCCATAATGAACTGTATCCGGACCATTGAACCACCATAAAAATGAACCCATTTCTCCTCCAGTTACTTTTATCATAAAATTTTATTACAACAACAAGAAAAGAAACTAAGATATTAAGATTAACTGAGGTGCAAATACAGAAAAAAAATCAGTACTTAAAGGACTTTATTAATAGAGCCTTTTCGATTAGAATTCGATTTACCAGCTTTTCTTTTTCTTGTGACCTAACATGCATGCATTAGAGCAATGTGCAATCAAGATTTTGAATTTCATCCCACAGAAAGAAGACCCAATCTAGTTGATGCTTATGAGAGGATGACAATCGTATTGGTTGCTTGTTTCTTAATCATTCTTCTCTCATAGCTCAGTAAAAAGTGATTTAAAACAGAACAAAGACTGAACCACATTTAACCCCAAGATTTAAAGAATTCATGGAGAATATTCAAACTGAGACTAAGCGAACAATTGTCATAAATTCTATGATGGAATATTCTTTAAAAAGCATAGCAGCATGAAGTATGAATGCATTGCACAATGTGAGTAGGTCTTTGGGATTGGTTGTATGTAAAAGCAGCTATACATAAAACAGTACCTACAGCAGGATTGTATGTGTATGATGATTTAGAATATGCCAACTTCAACCAGAATGATAAAAGGCCAATGAGTAATTATATCTGACAGGGAAAATGGGGACTCTCACATCTTGATGGGCATGTGAATTACTCAAGTGTATGCATTTGTCAAAAATCAAACTATACATTTAAGATCAGTTATGCATTTCAGTGGATCAAAATTATACCTCTGTTTTAAAAGTTCCTCCTAAACCATCTATCGAATATCCCTAGAATAGCATTTAAACATTTCACTTTTAATAATAGCCATTTTTGTGTAGTACCTAAAATGTTGAATTATTGGGATTATGTGCAATTTTAACGTTAATGTGCTATAATAGCCCTAACTGTAAAAATTATCTCTGTGTGAGAAGCTTATATTTTTTATTTCAAATTAATATTCATTATATATAGTATAAAGTGCTCTGCTATCTGGAATAAGCATTAAACAAATAGGAATGCTGGTATACATACACAATTATTTATCCTTTAATTATTTATTTGAGAGAAGTTTATTGAGCTACTTCTATAATTTTGAAAATCTTTCTTTGATTATTATAACTTTTAGGTTTTTCATGATAATAAACACACACACACACACACACACACACACA
>LOEQ01005746.1:14100-35071 GCA_001685075.1 Bramus lutescens | reverse complement strand
GTTTGCTTTGTTGCCGAGTATGTGGTCAATGTTCGAGAAAATTCCATGAGCTGCAGAGAAGAAGGTATATTCTTTCCTATATGGGTGGAATGTTCTATATATGTCTGTTAAGTCCATTTTATTCATTACCTCCAATAATTCTCTTATTTCTCTGTTAGGCTTCTGTCTTATTGACTGGTGCATCTGTGAGAGAGGAGTGTCTCCTACTATTAGCGTGTTGGGTTTGATGTCTGCGTTGAGTTCTAGCAATGTTTCTTTTACATAAGTGGGTGCTTTCATATTAGGGGCATAGATATTCAGGATTAAGAGCTCATCGTTCTGAATTGTTCCTGTTAGGAGTATAAAACATCCATCTCCATCTCTTCTCATCCATTCCTTTATGGGAGTATTTTCTATCCTCTTTAACGGATTCTATCACTTAATATCAATTTTTTTCTACTTCTTCTGGATTAGGGTGTTCAATTATTCTTATTGTATGTTCGATGGATTTTGCTGTTATCATGTTGCTTTTCAGATTGTTGGAGGAATTATTGTATTGGTGTCTGCCCATCTCTTCCTTCAAATGCCCTCTGGAAGGACGGATCTTCTGGAACAGTATCTAGGCCGCTTGCTGGCCAGAGACCTCACAGATAGAGGGGCATGCTTGCTGGGTACAAGCTTAGAGGGACGAAGAAACTCCCTCTGGAAAGATGGATCTTCTGGTATAGGATCCTAGCCACTTCCTGACCAGGGACCTCACAGACTACAAGGTGCCCTTGCTGGTTGCAGGCTCAGTGGGGCAAAGAAACTCCTGCAGCAATTGTCCTCATCACTTTGACACCAGACCCCAGCCCTGAAGCAGGCTGAGTTGGGGAATCCTTTGCCCCTTCAGGTGGAGGGGGTGCTGGGGAAGGGAAGCTGGGATGGGATGAGAAGAGAAAGGCAGCAGGCAGGGGGATTGGTAGCCCCTACTGGATGGCCAGAAAGTTTAGGGGGATGGGGGTGCCTGAGCTCCCCATTCTGGGGCGTCAGTCTAGCTGCTGGTCGAGCACTCACTCACCCCTCCAGAAGGAGGGAACTTCTGGTACAGGAACCGGGCCACTTGCTAGCCAGGGACCTTGCAGACTACAGGGCACCCTTGCTGGTTGCAGGTTCATTGGGGCCTGAGGGGATCTTTCAACTTTGGAATTATACAACTCAGTTCACAAACACAAGTTTGGTTTTGGTTTTGAATTTTTGTTTTTCATTTTCTTGATTCTATAATAAGCTTGATTCATGAAATGGCCATGTGCTAAAATCTGTGTTCTCTGACTATAACATTACTGACAGGTACAGGTACTGGTATATATGTAGGTTATAAGACCAAGAATCATTAGAGTTATGTACTTGAAGAACTTATTAGAAGTCTAGCCCTTCTTCTCTTTCTATACTATATAGCTGATAAGATAGAGAAAGAGACAAGAGACAGAGAGACAAAGACAGAGTCAAAGACAGCAAGACAGAAATTGAGGAATTACCTAACACTAGTAGTTAAAATTTCTAGACAAATTGATTCAAAGATGAGTACAATCTTCAATGTAAAAAAAGGTGTTTCAGAATCAGCAAAGTTGTCAGTACTACAAAATCATGCTTTGAATCTTAATTCTGACATACTACATGCTTTGAAACTATATCAATTTTGTGAGTTTATAAAAAATAGATTTATATTTGACACTAAATCTTTTGTTCTCTGTTATTTCCTAAAATAAAGAATAGAATTTTGTTATTTGTTTCACTGTATATTTTGCTAGCTGTAAATTGTTCCTATAAAAATTTTCACAGTGCATAATGAGACATATAGCAAGGGAAGAGATGTTTTCTAAGAATGATTGCTCATCAGAATTATTATATTTTGTTCAGAAATTCATAGTATGAAGGAAACATTTACAATCCAAAGGCAAATGGTGCATAAAATATTTTATGAATCTAGTCCTAACTGTAAAATCTAACTCATGGGGAGTAATTAAACACTAAACAGACTCAAGGTATATATTTGTCATTTTTATTGGCACAAAAACAATTAAGGCAATTTTAATGAATGGCTTAATTATACACAAGTAATTAAGTATATTTCAAAGTTAAAAGAACCAAAACAGAATTTCTGTGTCG
The DNA here is from genome assembly GCA_001685075.1 of Bramus lutescens. Lineage (NCBI taxonomy): Eukaryota > Metazoa > Chordata > Mammalia > Rodentia > Cricetidae > Bramus > Bramus lutescens. The sequence continues at coordinate 32,944 of LOEQ01005746.1, read as the reverse complement.
AAAATAATGAGACTTTTAAGCTGTAATCAAAAGACTTAGATTTGGTAGTGAGCTTTTTTTCTGTGATAGCTTTATTCTGGTAAGGTTACAAAGAGTGGTTAACTCATATATAACACCCAGTGAATAAACCATTTAATGAAATACAATTATGATGCTTTTAAAAGCAAGTGGTATTTCTAGGAAAAAATAAAATAACACTAGAAAATGAATTAATTAGAATAATTAAAAATTTGTCTAAGAATTTTATGTTCCACTCTTTAGATTTTGGCATGATCATTTGCAAATATATACATGCTCATACATTCAAAGAATATCCTACTATTATAAATCAAGTGTACTTTACTAAATATAAAAGTAATACATGTGAGGCGACCTGGAGAAAAATGAAGAAAATAATATTACAATGGAATATATAAACCCAAAATGATTGGAGTTCCTAGATTACAAAGAAACTGATGAAGAAAGAACAGGAAAGCAAAGACAGTAATGACTATGAATCTAAGGGGAAACCTCAAATGATGTGTTGTCAGTATCAAGTAACCTTATTTTCCTTTCAATGAAAACAAATCACTTTGGTGGGTAGCAACACATCTCAGACATATACCAGATCAGATTTTGATAAAATAGATGTCAGGAGTGTAGAGGCTTCCCCATCATCTCTTGTTTTGTAAGTAGAATCAGAGAATAATAAATCAAATGCTAATCCTATGAGACTTTATTGTAATCCCATAGAAAGAAATTTACTGGCTTATATGAATATTTCTAATGTCTGTGAGTTTTATACTTGTAAATATAATGTTGGGATTTAGTTTGGGGAGATTATTGTAAGGGAATTTAAAACATTAACCTATGGGTTTCAACATAATCTTATTTTATTATAAATTTACCAAGAATTTTACTAGTTTCTTTCTTATACATAATTTAAGCTCTGCTTCAGAATATATACAGAGAGGAAAGGAGGAAAATATAAACCAATAAGAACAATGAGAAATCAATTGGAAACACAACAAACTCCGAATGAATGAGATTACTGGATGTGTCAAGTTTGGGAAAACAAACAGTGCTGGTTACAAAATAAACAGGATGCTTCAAGTCAATCATTTATAGATCAACTGTGGGAGTCTAAAACAAAATGGAGTTGTACTTGATAAAATTACTGGAAATAACTGAAAATAATGGGAGCATGGGTACAGTAAGTCTGCTGTACAACACTTTAAGACATTGGCACTTACAGAAACTAATTGAAATTCTTACACATGTAGAGGAAGCAAAGTCACAATAGGGAAGAAATGACAGTATTATCATTGGAATAAATATTGCTTATCTACCATGTAACTGTCATCCATCTATCTATCTATCTATCTATCTATCTATCTATCTATCTATCTANNNTATCTATCTATCTATCTATCTATCTATCTATCTATCTATCTACATATCTATCATTTATCTATCATCTATCTATCTCTATCTATATATCTATCATCTATCTATCTATCATCTATCTAATCTATCATCTATTTTCTACTAACCCATCTGTCTATTTTTCAATGTATCATGACATGTCTTCATTTAGAGCTATTCCTTCTATATAGTAAGCTTTTAATGCTACTATTAATAATAACAATAGTAATAATTATCCATACAGTGATCTGAATTTCTAAAGTACAGGACATGCACAGTTTTCTTCATATCATTTTGGACTCTGAATACAATAAGAACAGTTCCAATTTATTTATAAGTACCAAATTGTAGTATTATAATGCTCATACAAGTATTAAATATTATATCTTTTAAAATCCCATATCATCTGAACCAAACACACAGATGTGGAGTGGCATGGGTATTGGAGCTAAAAATATAAAGACAGAAACTAGGATCAGGAAATCTGCATGAACTGATAAAACATGGTACCAAGTTTAACAAGTACAGCATCTCATATGCTGTTTGCAGAAACAACTGGGATGACATCACCAGAAAGCTAATCAAGTAAAGTTACAGAAAGGGAACAGAGGATATCTCAAGTACATCACAGAACAAATAGACAGAGGCTATGGAATTGAAAATCCCAGTCCTTAGCAGAGATGACTAAAACTGCTTCTTCAAAAGACCCTGGCTGCAGGCCATTGCTAGACTTGCCAAGCCAATTCCTTGTTTCAGAAATGGAACAAGGAACTTTTTCTCCATACATCAAGGGTCTCTGAGAGAAGCCCAGAATGGTTTGTCCGACAATCATCCTCTCATAAATGACTAATTTTTCAATTAATGAGTGTCAGTAACTTTTCAGAGGAGTGAGTAGCATGTTTTCTTTTTATATATAGTATCAACACTCTTAAAGTTTTAATTTTATTTGTTTTGAGACATTTCTTCTTTATTTGAAGTAAATTCAAACAAGGAATATGAGTAAAGTTTGAAAGGGATGTGAAGACGTGAGTCATAAACATTCCCAAACTGGTTCGGAATTATAAGTAATATAATAGTTATTTACTTAAAGGGGAAAACTTACAAATCACTGTCCCAGACAACAGCTCTCTGTGTAATCAGGAAAGGAGCCTAGTCACCAGAAGCATAGCCGAAAGCCAGAGAGCAAGCTGAGGGCAGTTGCTGCTTTTTTAAAGAGAGAGAGACCACACCCCAATGGGCTGGTATCTCAGCAGCTATTGGCTGAAGGAGCGGAAGGAGTTCCCGCAACAGGGATGTAAAAATAGAGAAATTATAGTGGTCTATCTCCTATATAGTCATATGGAATCACACTAAAGAGAATAATAAGATCATTATAAAACATATATTTCCAAGGGGAGGGAGCAGTGTAATACTGGTTACATGGATTAGAAGGAAGAAATGCTATTAGCTATATTAAATTGTATGAACTTTTGGTATTTTGATACCAATCTTCAAGATTTACCACCATCCTAATCTTATTTACCATTCATCTTCCCCAGCTTCCAATATTATTTTAGGGGGAAAAACCTTCTTAAAATAAGATATTGGCAATAATCCTCCCAATCCCCTACACAATTGAGATGACTCTACAAAGAGAGTGAGTCTGTAAACTGATTGCTTAAGTATAACCATCTTCAGAATCACAAAGAACAATGCATGAAGAAACAATGGGCAGGTGCTTTCAGCATTCAAAAGAAGACATAGCAGCTCTCATTTTATTGCGCACTTGCTTTGCTTTGCATCATGGTCCCTGCTCTCTAGATACCCATGTTGGCACTTTGCTCCCCATGAATCGATTATTTTTCGAGATAGACATTAAGAGTTGAATTTTGTTTTATGATCCTGAGATAATGAGAGGCACTACTCTCTGGAGTAAATATTAGTTCTTGGGAGGGAGTTCTCTGGATAAATAATTGTTAAAGTATATAGCTTAACCTCTATCCTAAGGCTGTGTTTACCCTGTTTACATCAACTTTTACTATATCAATTTTAGTGCTATCTTAAAAATCAAAGTAATAAAAAGCATAAAAGTATTTGATACCATTACTTTAAACAACAATACTATGGGACTGTGAAAAAATAAAATGATATTGCTAAAGAATTCGCCAATGATTTCTCAGGTTTTGACTCAGAGATTCAGCATATGCCATGGCCCCCACTGAGTTCTGTGTTAAATTACTCTGTGACCTTCACCTTGAGCAAGTTACTTAGTTTTTTTTTTGTTTCACAGTTTTTCTTTTCAATAAATTAAAAAGAAAAGAATAAAAGGGAAAGGGATTACTAATCCTTATCACTCTAGAACATTATGGAGAGCATTAAGTCATACAGTTACAGCTCTCCATGCCTCATATAGAAAATCGTCTTTTAAAGACATATGATTTTTATGTTGATGGCATTTTAACCTTGCTGGTGTATGACTCCTGTAAGTTTAGATCTCAGTGATTGGCAATTTGTTTGGTACATGGGTGAATTCTGGACCCACTAAACTTCCCATTTGTAAGTCAATATAAGTAAATGTGACCTTCAGCTCTTTAAAGATGAAGTGAGACAGCCTTAATGTTAACCCATTGTGTCATCTAACTAGTCTCTCTTACAGGTAGGAAAATATTTCCTTTATTTTACTGAATTTAAATGTGTGGCAAATAAAGGACATTATTCATAACATAACAAATACATTCCTGATTAAACTTTAATGCTAGTAAATTCTATTTAATATTGGGTACTTCCAAAAAATAGATTGAAATCATAAAATTAATATGCTCCCACATGCACAAGCTAGAGAAATGTATCCTCAGTAGCATGCTCTTTCAGTAAAATTCTTATCACACTGGGGAATAATGAACCCTGACACTCAAACCTCAACTACTTAAAGATCCTCAAAAATGAAACATAGTGTTTGGCAAAATGATATATAAGGTAAACATAATATATAATTAATTTTACTAACTCATGTATATTCTACTTTTTCTAATATTTACTGATTAGATAAATTAAAAGGAAGATTTATTTGTGCATTATTTAATAAGTAGAAATAATATGAAAAGCTATTACAAATTTATCCAAAGCAAAGGAATGGAGAAGGATAGCAGCCTACCATGTGCAAGGGCCTCGGTTCCATTCACAACATCACAAAAGGAAAACGATGAGACAAAACTATGCCTTGTGTTAGCATGCACAAGATATAATGAATGGAAGATTAAAAGCCATAGTGGCTTAAAGAATTACATGTACCAGTAATTTTAAATAAATTCTCACACTTAAATAAGAGTACTAAGAATAAAAATTACATTTTAAGCTTTAAAGAATACATATTGGGGAAGATATTTAAAAATATAATAACAGTGATTATGCATTGAAGATGAATATTTTTAAAGGCAGCTGTACATAGTCAAACTATTATTTGTATAAATCTATTAGATTTTTTACTCTTTTTATATTATAATTAGAAAACTTATGCTAAAATGAATATCTTCTTTTTATTTTCATATGACTTTAACGTAAAGTAAAAGTTAAGCTGAGATTTTAAATTAAATATATTGCTTTAGACTAGCTCTTTTCTCAGACTTTTCATCTATAAACAAAATTTTCATCTGGGTTAACACCTCTTATTAAATTTACAATAATTCTGAACTTTGCGATGAACTAAAAAATAAGTGTAGTCTAAGATTACATTCTGTGACTTAGTCATTCTACCTTTCTGTGCTGTGGATATGATATTCTCTTATCACTATTATCCTTCCACACTTATCTGTGCTCATGGTAGAATTTATTGTTTGTTTCCATAATAGTAAAATTGATCAAATCTGCACAGCAATTGTAGTGGTTTATCACAATATTCTATAAATATATTGTTACAGTTTAATTGTAAAATTTCAATTTATTTCTTTATATGTATGTTTTTCTTTTTATCATCCATTTAATGATTCTATCTATCTATTTAGAAATAGACAGGAGTGTGTGTGTGTGTATGTGTGTACCAATAATCAATGAATGAAAGAGAGAAGAGTCCATGAAATTGAAAGAGAGCAAGGAGGTGATACAGGAGAATTTGGAAGGAGAAACATGAAAGTGGGGAATGATGTACTTAGAATATCAAAAAACATTGAAATAAATTGTGAAAATACTTTATATATGAAGGCTATTACTTGCACTTTCAAACAAGAAATTAAAGTTAGACTGAGATAACCAGGTGACTAAGTTTACTCATACATACAAGAGATTCACTATATACATTGTCTCCTTGAACAAAAGAAAGTCTTAAACCACACTGGATATGTGAAAATCAGTAATATTTTATTTCATTTTTCTTTATTTATCCTCTGAGTATGAAGAAGTTATCCAGGATGGCAGTTTGTCCTTGCCGAATGACTTAGGCAATTTCAAGTTGCTTCTGATGAAAGCTTTCATCTTTTCTATAAAGTAAACATGACGGGGTTGCTGCTAATAATAATGGCTGCTGTTGTCCTTTAAAGGTCACTGCCAATTGTGTAATCTGAATCTTCAGCATGGCATTACTATGGCTTTCCACTGTATGCAACTCAGAATCACGCCTATTAGTTTTAACTTCTTCACAGCTTTCTCTCTTGCATCGTATCCACTGGTAGCCAGATGCCTCAGTTTGCTTACTATTGCTATGGGAAATACAATGACCAAAACCACTTGGGTAGAAACGGGGTTACTTGATTTAAAGATTACAGTCCCTCATCATAGAAAACTGTCACAGGAGCTGAAGGCAGGAGCGTGGAGGTAATTTCTGAAGCAGAGACCATGGGGGAACAATCATACCTAAATCTTATTCAATTGTTCTTCAAGGTTCCTTCAGCTTTTATTTTCAATTTTTATTTTTTCAATTATTTTATATGTATACAATGTTCTGTTTGCATGTATGCCTGCTTGCCAGAAGAGGGCACCAGATCTCATAGATGGTTGTGAGCCACCATGTGGTTGCTGAGAATTGAACTCAGGACCTCTGGAAGAGCAGCCAGTGCTCTTAACCTCTGAGCCATCTCTCCAGCCCCCAGCTTTTATTTTTAAAATTAAAATATACTTATATTATTTTCTCCACACTCCACTCTCTCCTTCACTACCTATATACTCTTTTCTCTCAAATGTATGGCCTCCTCTTCTTTAATGATGGCTGTTGCATATATATGTAAATTAATAAATATATAGATACCATCTGCTGATTGCAGTTTTGCAAATGTCTGAAACATCTCCCCAGGCACAATACCACCCATAGTGATCTATTCCTTCCCATATCAAACATTAATTAAGAAGTGTTCCACAGAATTACCCACAGAGCAACCTGATGGAGATATTTTCTTTGATCAGCACAGTAGAAAAACATTTGTTTAAGCAGGGATTCCTTGCGTTATGGTGGGAAAGTTGAGGTAATTATCCAATTTATGACTCACTTAAGGCCTCTCTATGAAAAGATTTTAGGACACATTACTAGTTAATATTTTATTTGCCCAAACATTCCCTAACAATAAATCAATACACAAGCAAGATTTCAGTATTGAGACTCCCATTTTTCACTACAAACTAACTCTTATTGGACATACCCAAAATCCTACAAAATTGTCTTACCCAGCCTTATATTAGAGCATATTTTTGCAGAAATTTTAATTACCATATAGATGCATTGGTAGACATAAGAATAACATAATCTTAATATCACAAAGTTTCAATGTTTCTACCTCTGCTACACCATTTGACAAATACATAGTGCCAAAGCAGTAGAGATTATGGCCAGCAAGTGTTCATTTCAACATGCTTCTTCCCAAATCTCTATTCCCACCATCAGTTCATGAATCTATTTTCTCATACTCATTATCCAAGTATCTTTTAAGTATAATCTCAGTCCATAATTAACTGTTTAGCACTTATAATCATTAGGGAGAAAAAACTTAGAGAACACTCCTGGGAATCTTGAGGTAAAACACATTACTGCTGAAAAACTGTTGTGCCTGATTCTGTAGTCCCCAGAGCCTGTTTGCCCTTTACCATGTGGCAATGTTTTATTTATCTCTGAACATGCAGAATTTTCAAAGTCTTCTAAGAACATTGTGTGAGGCCATTCAGTTCTCGTGAGACAATATATAAAAGTTACAGTGAATAAAAAGAAGACAACTTTCTAAATCTTGAATATTTTGAGAGTTGATTCAAGGTTTCTGTTTTGTAAAATAAATTGATGAATTAATAGAGATTGCATTTTACATTTTACAGTCTTCATCCATAAAGCAACTAAACAAGGAAAATCTATTGCATGAAGTTTAAGCCCTGAATAAGGAAAACACATGATTAAAACACATGAATTCATGGACAGTGCCCTCATAGATCTTGAACATACAAAAATGCTTCATATTAATCTTTTGTTTTGACTTTTTTTTCTTGATTTGAGGGTAGGAGAACAATGAATTGGATCTAGGCCCTGTACTAGTTAGGAAGTACTCTACTACTGAGCTTTATTCTCATTTCTCTGAACACATTTGTCCACCCTCTTTGAAAGGTGTGTCAATGGAAGAGAGTATCTCTTGTTTCTATTTATCAAATCCAATGTGTTGGTCTCAGAAATGAAGCTTGCCGCCAGTGAACATGTTACAAGTAGTTAATTGAGTACAAAAGAACAATGGAGGAAATTCCTTTTAGCTGAGGTCTCTTACTTACTGTTTCGGTAATATTCATTCATTCACTGTCATATAAGAATTATCTTCCAATTATCTGATGATTTGGAAATGAGGAAAAATTTTCTTTGACATGTGGTAACTTTCTGTAAATCTGTTGGGTAAGTGAGCATGTCATTCCCTCAAACTTTCCAAACAATGAGAATATGACTCAGCGTATCACCACATTTTTTCTGAAGATATTTATTGAATATTTTACAGCACAATTGGTACAGTAGAGACAAATTTCTATAAAAACAAACAAAAAAGAAATTATATAAGCCAACAATAACAACAGCAACAAACACAGAGTCCAGGCTTTTAAGGAACACATACTACATTGGAATATATTATACAGTTTGGTGTTTACCAAGAGTTCTGAGATCTTTTAAAAATTAGCATTTACTTGTGTCTCTGAAGCTGCTTTAGAGAAAAATATCACCAATAGCAAAATACAACTGCATAGTACTTATTTATTATCAAACCCAAATTTAAAAAAAAAGAAAGAAGGCAAGGGCTTGCCAAAAGTATGAAATATGAGTTGCTTTGTACAGAAGATAAAAGAGTAAGCCAAAATTACAATATTATAAACTAATATCTTTAAACTAAATTTCTGGTTAATAGGTTGGGAGATATAATTATATAATATATAATATAATATAATATAATAATATAATGTTAATAGGTTATATCTGCTATGCTGTATTCATTTTATTTATGGACAAAGAAAAATGTGTATATTAACTATCTATATCTCCTTATTCTATATGATGATATGAAGTATTTTATTATTAAAAGACAATAAAGCAACACAAAATTTAAAGATAATTAATATATTTAATACAAAATGAAAAATATGTAATTTCCATTTCATTCTATTATTATATTCTGCCAAAAATCTTCAAAATTATATTCCTTATTTTTTATTTACTATTATTTAAAATTGTTTAGTGGAGAATAACTAGTCTAGACCAAAGATTCCAGCTTTTAAAGAAAATTACAATGTTTCAATTCTTCTTAATACCCTCTAATAAATACCAAAAATGTTTTTATGTTCTTTATCTGTACATACATTTTAAGGAATAGTTTTTGGAAAAGCAATATCACAGTGAAGATATATATATATATATATCCTTTGCAAAATTAGTCTAGCATTCGATTGAATATTAGCTTTCCTTAATGAAAGAACTATGAACACTTTTGGGCTATATTGAAAACTAAATGAGAAACAAAAATGACACTAAATTATAGTATTCAGCCAGGAAATTTTGTTCAAAAAATATTTTTGTTATCAAAGAAGTAACAACTGGATATTTATTTGATCGCCACATGACAGTGGCTTACTGGCTAAAGTTTCGGCATGACTGTCTCCAGTGGCTCCATGACATCTCTCTAACTCTGCCTTCCTCCCATGTTTATAGGCTAAGTCAGTTCTTTAGTCATTAACCAATAAAAGCAATACAGACAGAAGGGCCTCTCACACATTTCCCCTCTCCTGTTTAAATAAAAAGGAAGTCTTTAACTTTAGCATAGTAAAATTACATATAACAAAACAGTTATTAAGCAAGAATTACAATATTTATATCTACTTCCTATCTACTCTTCAACTCAATCAAAGTCTCCAGAAGGATATAATATTACCTAAGTAAACAGGAAATGTGTTAGAAGCTATTTCCAGAGCTTCAGAATTGACAGAGACATCTCACTGCTTCGACAGTCACTCAAAGTTCTTCTGTACTGTTGGAGCATCCACCTTCAGCCTACAGGCCCATAGTATCCAACAGACTTTTCCACAAAGCAGGAAATTTCAAAGATAGTTCTATCTATATTGGCAGTTTGTCAGTCACTTTTCTTCTGTGTCTCGTGTGGGAGGTCCTTCTGTCTATTTGTTGCTTTTATGGTTAATGAATAAAGAAACTGCCTTGGCCTGTTGATAGGGCAGAACTTAGGTAGGTGGGGAAAAGTGGACTGAATTCTGGAAGAAGGAAGGTGGAGGGAGAGATGCTGTGGAGTTGCAGCCATATTCAGACATGCCAAAACTTTGCCTTTAAGCCACTCTCTTGTGGCAATACACAGATTAATAGAACTGTATTAAACTGACATGCAATAGTTAGCCAATAAGGCTAAGTTGTGGGCCAAGCAGCGTTTTAATTAATATAGTTTCTGTGTTATTATTTCAGGTCAAAGCTACCTGGGAAGCATGGAAGAACAAGTGGCCCCTTTTCCTACAGACTGGTGCACCAACATGGTGGACTAAATTCATGTAAAACCTGAGAGGGCTTGAAAAGGAACTCTAGACACTAGAAAAAGTTAAAGACTTTCTTTTTCTTTAAACAGAGAAGGGGAAATGGTGTGAAAGGTCCTTCTGTCTATGTTTTACTTTTATTGGTTAATGAACAAAGAAACTGTCTTGGCCTGTTGATTGGGAAAAAAGCTTAGGTAGGCTGAGAAAACTGGACTGAATGGTGGGAGAAGGAAGGCAGAGAGAGAGAAAGCATGGAGCTGAGGCCAGAGTCTTTACGTGGCTCATTTATTTTTATTCTGTCACTTTAAAGGCTTTACTTTTTTTAAAGCACTAACTTTATTTTATGACTCTCTCTACCATTTTTCTTCTCTCTTTTAAGCCTACATACGTTTATCCAACACAATGACTCATCTTTATTTGTCTTTACTGCCTATTTGTAATTGGTTACTGTCCAAGAGTGCTTTTTAAAATGCTAAGCACATCTTAAAAACTTTAGATGTGCCTTTTCTAGAAGAAATATGGTACTGTTTGCTTACCCTGCCCAGTACAACATGGCATAGCCATTCTGTACATTGCCTCTGAGCAGTGCATACCACCCCAGTTCCAAGTATGCGACGGTATATGTTGAGCCATTAAGCAGTTGTAGCAGTCTGCTCACAAACCCCATTTAGTTACTCTATAGCCAGACCTCCAGAAAGAGACAGAGTTTGCACTGGCAGAGTAGCCCAGAAAGCTGGTATTTCAAAATGGCACAGCTTTATTTTTTCTTTTGCTACCACTAAATCAGGGAAACCTCTCCTAAAGGAGCTGCTGCACCTCACCAGCAAACAGCAAGAAGCTGTGTTAAACTCTGTATTCTTGTGTCTAGAATTCCTTTTCAAACTCTCTCAGGTTTTAAGTATATTTTAGCTGGCCACTTGGGCTCCAGTCTGTTGGAGGAGGCTGCTTATTGGTTCCCAGATCCTGTCTAGCTTAGACCTGAAATAATCACACAGAAACTGCATTATTTAAATCACTGCTTGGCCCATTAACTCTAGCTTCATAATGGTTAACTCTTACATACTAATTTAACCCATCTCCATGAATTTGTGTATAGCTACATGACAGTGGCTTACTGGCTAAAGTTTCAGCATGTCTGTCTCTTGTGGCTCCATGACATCTCTCTAACTCTGCCTCTCTCTTCCCATTCTATACGCCAATTCAGTTCTTTATTCATTAAACAATAAAGGAAACACACAGTCAGAAGAACTTTCCACACCATCTATCAATTTTACTTGCTATTACTTGTCCTTACATAACATTGTACTGGAATGCTATACAAGTTACTTAATGATTAGAAATCAATTATGTTCAAAATTCTACCAAACCTCTACTTCACACTATTGTTTGACAAGTTACTATCAGATATTAGGATATAGAAGCTGATAATTTTTTTATAAATATACATTGTAATTTTGTTGTACATATAAAATTAGTTATCCATTTTGTAGTCAATGAACCAAGAAATTCATTAAGGTAATATCTTTTGTGATAATAACTGACCATTTAGGATCTAATAATCTTTAAGGGATCTCTTTCACACACACAAAAAAAGTGTTAGCCTCACTCTGTCAGCAGACATTGTCTGTAGCTTTTTATCTAGGAGTGTGGGCCTTGTGAACTTTTCCAAACATACATGGTCAAATGTTGGGGGTCTTTTCTTTACAAACTATTGTCATGGTGCAGCATTCAAGTATCGTTAGGAAAATGATGTTTCCAAGTGGTCATCCTTGTTCTTTCATTGTTTCTACCTCATTTTCTATAATCCTCCATGGGATTTTGATGTATGGGTAGTTTTGTAGGAGTGTTAATTGATGCTGAGTGTTCATGATCTCTTGTTATCTACACACATTGATAATTTCCAACAAAATCTGTTTGTACTTTGTAGTTTTAAGGGAGGACTAGAAAGTCACCACAGTCATTGATTGAGAAGTCTAAAGTTAGGAATCCATCTCTAGAGCTGAGATGCAAAGGAAGGAGAATGATGCTTTAGCAAGGGTAAATATATATTGGGATACCAACTCTGGCACACTAGAAAAAATAAAGAACTACATAGCTGTGTCTTTGCCCAGTGAGGCTTTTTACTTTTAATCAAATAAACCTATTTTGAGTGGCCCAAAACTCAGAATAGATTCTTGACATAGGCTATATCTTGCTGAGTTTATTACTGTGATTGTCTTTTATTAGCTTTGATGAGCAATTATTGTATTTATTGTCCCTAGTTCACCCTTGGCTTTGTGATAGACTTAGGACTCCAAGACACTCTTTGTTAAAATAAACAGAGAATTGCTTTCTGAATTGTTAGCATTTGCAAAGTTAAATTTTCCTTTGTGAAAATCTGCCTATCTCTCAGTTCACCATCCTCTTGCCTACCCCAGAATTTCTGATTATATGAGGAAGTGTTTTGGGTTATGGCTGTATAGTCACAACTAGGTAGGATACTTAGAAGATCTATATGCAGTTAATCAAATGAGAAGGTCATCCAACTTCAGAAATTTGCTTTTAATTTCTAGATACAATGAGTCATTGTGAAGATCTGAAACTGAAAAACCAAAATATTTTATTTCTGTGAAGAGCTGTTGTCACTGAAATGCAAAAAGATGAAGTAGCTAATTAATCTTACAAAGGGTTTTCAGTCCATTCCTACTTAAAAATCCTTACTCTATTCTGGTTTGTAGCATTTTTTTTAGCCTTTGAAATTTGATTTTGGACAGTTTTGCTGTGATTCTGGGTTTCAGTTTCTATGACTTTGATTCTGCTTGTGATTTTCTTTCTGATATAAAATCCTACTTTGTATCATAGCTTCTTTACAACAGTTGTTAAGACAACACATCCCTCCTTTGCTTCTGTTCCAAACTCTGTCTGCAGTAAATGCAATATAAATTCCTGTCATGTAAGTAGATTTATTTTTCTATTATTTTTGCCCCTGGAATATGTTGAGAAGTTTACTTTGTTTTGTTTCAACCAATTTCCTTTTAAATGTTGTAATAAATTCTGCTATAATAAAAGGATGAAATATAACATCTCATTTCTTAGTATATTTGGGTGATTATCATAAAAATGAAATAAATTGGATTGGTTATCAGCAACAGAATTTCATTTGCCATAGATATGGTAGCTTGGGATTCCAATATCAAGGCCTCAAGAAATTCAAGGTCCAATAAAAACTTATTAATTTAATTGGCAAAATATTTTCTGTACTCTTACCTGGAGAAGAGAGCTAGCTAGTCTTCATGCCTTTATTAGAACATTTTTAATAATTGGAATTTGAACTGCCACTATCAGTTCATCTAGAATTACATTTTAATACATGAATTTAATCAAGACACAAGTTTTGCCATCATAAGAGTATATTTTTAAATAATGCTTAATCTTTATTTCTCATTATTTGTTGTCATAAATAAGTTTTAAAAGATCAATCTATGATGAATGAAATCATTGATGACTATGTTACCAAAGGCCCTCTTTTCTCTCTTTTTTCAAAAAGAAGGTACAACATTTGAGTTATGTGTGACTTTAATGAACACCAGAAGGCATTAAGGGACAAAGGTGAGAGTTTGTCCAAAGAATCCCAATTGTCCAAGTTTCTCCCTCAGTTAAACACAACACTGAGTATTAATAAGGTCCAAACCACTTCTATCTCTTAAAATAGTACTCACCCACTATGTGAGAAAATACAAAAAAAAACTCTAAAATATTCTAAGACAATTTATAAAAGTGTCCTGTTAACAAAACAGCAAATTGCAATTTCTATTTCTTTCCTTAGTAGTAACCTTCGTTTGGTACACTTGCAGCTATCTCCCTGTTCTGTAACATTGACTGCTATACTTGGATGTCTCATCTATTGTAGATGTATTAACTCCATTCATTTTTAACAGTTTTTAAAACCCAAGGAGAAAGATTATTATAGTCTCCTTCATGATCAGTTAATCAGAATGCTTAAAGGAAAATAGATTTTTGAAGAGACTTTATTTCTCAAGATGTCCCTTAGCTTAATGTCAAATACAGCCAAATGAAGATTATCTTTCTTTTCAGTAAAGCACACCTTGTTTCTTTTAAAAAGCCATTTTAGCTCACCTTAGAAAAAAAAAGTCTTTATGTGCCAATAGAACGCTCGTGTCTTCATTTATTCATCATTAGACTAAGTGCTGTAAGGAAATCCTTTGTGATTTATTCATTCTAAAATCATCTTTTAATAATTAAGGTGGAAGTACATTTACAACAATCACTGGAAAAGGATGTGAAAAAATATTTAGCCTCCTCTGCTTGATTGTAATGCATTTGTTGAAGACTTTCCATAGATTCAAATTAGCATTTAGGAACTGTTGGTGTAAGTGATGAGCAGTTGGCTTTTGTAAAATGTTTCTTCCTGAGGGTAGTGACCATCTAGTCACTTTCTATATCATTTCTGAGATGTCATTTTCCTTCTATTTGACCTGACAAGAAAATTCATAGACTTGTCGTGAAGTCAAGCAGAAAAGCCCTACATAAACTATGTTTCAACTTAGAGAATTAGTGTTTAATATATTTTTCCAATATCCAACATTTTTGTTTTATTTATTGATGTCAGTCTGAGCTCATGACTTTCATTTTTATTCTCTACACTAAAATTCATTTCCTCTTCTCATTCTGATCCAAATGGAACAACCAACTTTTCTGACTCTGCTTATTATCGTAGAAGCAGGTATTTCTTCAATAGAAAGAGTGGAGAGAATAAGCAGCAACTCGTTAAAATCTTAAGTGGTAAATGTGACATCAAAGCTCCAGAAAAAGCTTAACCTTTCCTCAAGAAGCAACTATTCTATTAATTTTTCTGTACAGTTGATGTAACTAATGCTTTAAAAGGAACATATTTAACAATTAAGCCAGATAATATATAACTAAGGAACACGTGCCTGAATATTTAGGCATTTATGCATACTTCTATATTGAGGTCAACTTTATTTAAAATGAATGTTTTATGTAATGGAAAAATTGTTTTGTCACCTTATTCATATTCAGTGTTATGATCAAATAACTCTAATATGAACAGAGTAGTTTTTCAGAATATTAAAGTCAAGCTCAAGAATTGTAAGAAGCTGATGCTTCAGGTGAGTTGAAATGAATCAATAGAGAATAAAGATTTGAATTTAAAACATCTTATATTTTGTATCATTAAAATGAATTGTGTAAGCTTAAAATATGCTTACAGAAGCCTGTTTATCTCAAGATTCCAAATAGATTCCTAATCACAAAAAAATAGCAGGGGCCATCAAAAAACAAAACTCTGTCTGCATAATTGATACCTTTTGCTAGTATTCCCATATGTTATTTAATATATATATATATATATATATTTCACATTAAAAGAATAATAAAATGAAAATCTTATAAAATAAATTTATACAATAAATTATGTCAATGATTTTATGTCTATGGTCTTTATCAAAAATATTTAGCCTCTCTTGGTGTAGGAAGTCCTTGTGTCTATGTGTTGTTTTCATTGGTTAATGAATGAGGAAATACTTTGAGCCTATTGCAAGAGCAGAGCAGAACTAGGTGGAAAAAAAAACTAAAGTGAATGCTGGGAGAAAGGAGGCAGGGTCAGGGAGATGCCATGGAGCCGCCACCAGAGATAGACAGGCCAAAACGTTGCTGGTAAGCCACTGTCATGTGTGATATACAGATTAGTGGAGATGCGTTAAATTAATATGTAAGAGCTGGCCAATAAGAAGCTAAACCTAATGGTCTAAGCAGTGCTATAATTAACATAGTTTCAATGTGGCTATTTTGGTTCTGGGCTGCCACGACAAATAAGGGGCCTCCTCCTACACTCTCTATTTGATTAGAGTAGTCTTTTTGCATCACAGGTGACTGAACTTTAGAAATCTTTATACTGAGGGTTCAAAAGTAAAACTTTTTCTACACTAATCTTGATCTTATAATTTTTTTATGATTATCATTTGTATTTTATTTTTAGTGACTTTTTAAATTTTTATTGTTCCATTCAATTATTTACACTTCCTTCTCTCCTCCCAATTCCTTCCCACTCCCCCACACCCCCTCCTCCCTCTCCTGCCCTGCTTGAGAGAGGGCCAGGAATCCTACCCTGTGGGAAGTCCAAGGCCCTCCCTTTTTATATACATGAATTTCTCTGAAGCAATACTTTAGTCTAAATATTATAAATTATAACTGATTCTATTATTTCAACCCACTTTTAATGATTTTAATACGATTATTCAATCATTTATCATATTGATTCATAATTTTTCTTCTTTATGTTTTTTAAATTCCTTAAGTATTCAAAATAATCACTTCTGAAAATATATGTCCCCTTAGAAAATAATTTATAGGAGATATAAAATATACTTTGACATCACCTTTACACTTATGATTTATACTAGTAAATAATTCATACTTTTGTGATTGATATTTGTGGTTCTGTGTCATAGAAAAGGTAAAATAATATAAAATCTAT
The DNA here is from genome assembly GCA_001685075.1 of Bramus lutescens. Taxonomy (NCBI): domain Eukaryota; kingdom Metazoa; phylum Chordata; class Mammalia; order Rodentia; family Cricetidae; genus Bramus; species Bramus lutescens. The sequence continues at coordinate 16,095 of LOEQ01005746.1, read as the reverse complement.
TTTCTTGTCCTTGCTGTATGTTCCCCAGACAAATTCAGAGTAATTTCCCAATAGTCTATATAGCTTCCTGTGTCAAGCTGTTGGGCATTAACACATGTTTTTGTTTTTTTTTCTCCTAACACCATTTTGTTTCATGGAGAGATAAGTACAGAGCCTTTCTCACTTAAAAAATATATAAATTGGCCACAATCTGTGTTCAGGAACTCATTTTGCAACTTTCTCTGTTCTTTCTCTTTCTTTTTTTTAAACCTCAGATTTTGTACTCTATTGCTTTTATAACAAAATGTTCCTTAGGCACAGGTTTTAGAAAAGAAGATGTACTTGGTAATTAAAGGAATGATTTTATTCAAGCTATTGCTATGAGGGGAATATTTATTAGTAAGAACAATACAAGGAGAAAATGGGTATGGGGTTTTATAGAGGCAATCAGAAAGGAAAAGAATGATCAGGAAGTGTTATGTAGACACAAAGAGAAGTGGAAGTAGGGTGTAGGAAGTCAATTTTTAGCCAAAGAAGAGTAGATTTTCATTTGCAAATTTTCATATTTCAGAACACTGGAAATTCCACAACCATCCTGTTTCTGAGGTTAAACTTCATATTTGTCATTACCTGTCATGCTTGCTCAAAATTAATATCATTAAAGAAAACCAGAAATGATAAAAATGCAGAGATGTGGAGCCCAGTTCCAACTAAAACAAACTTCTTACACATAAGGATGAAGGATGATTGCAAAAGAGGAGGGGTCAAAAGATTGTAGAATCAGAGGAATAGGAAGTTTGTTGTGTGAATCTATCTTTTAGAAATATCAGAGATACTTTGCCAATGAAGTCTTAACAATATGGCTGCCCAAACACGAACCGATCAGGGACACTATTTACAGGCATGCTAATGGGGAATGGGAAAACCTCATGATGTTTCAATAACTAGTCAAAGAAATATAGACAACTAATACACAGTGATGCCTAGATAAACAGTCTTACCCATGGAAGAGAATACCAGTTGGTTATATCAAATGCTTATTTTAATAATATAATACTTTATATGATATAGAAAACAACTAAAGAAAACTATGAAGTTGAATGATAGCAATGGGGGTATGTTTAGGAGGGGTTGGAAGAAGGAAGGGAAGGGAGAAATGATGCAATTACATTATAATCAAAAACTTATTAAAATAAAATCATCTTTAGCTGAACAACTCAGAAGTAGCCATAATCCTCCTAGACAGAAAGAAGAAGAGGTAAAAGTATCAAAGAACTCTCCTGAAGCAACTTTTGGGTGGCTTCATTGAGGAAGGGAAATGCAAAAATTGTACTTCGAAACATTGGTAAATAAATGTCCTTTATTTCTGCTCCCTCATGCTTTCTGGGGCACATCTCAATGTCCTGATGATCGTGTTCACAGTCATGGCTGACTACTATTACAGGATATGAGTAATTCAATCACATTTTTAGAGCTTATACAACCTTCAGGCTCCAGATTTTCTAAGGGAAATACTTTTTTCATTCATTTTCAGTTGCAGGCATAATTTCTTTGAAGTTTTTCTTAATTCATCAAGCTTACATCACTTATCTTCTTGAGTTCCCAGAGGGAAAGAACAGCTGCAGGGTACCCTAGCACACTGATGAGATCTAGAAAGTTCTGATTATTCTTCTGCATTGTGGTAACTCATGGAGAAAACTGAAAATGTTAGGAGGATTCCATCATCTTTCAAAGAAAACTGCAATAAACAGGAAAATTAATAAAAATTTAAGAATAAGACATTTGATTAATTCCTGGTGTTGGTATTGCAATATTAACCTTGTATTAGACAGGGTTCTGTGGTGATATTTTGTTTGCGTTTTGACAAATAAAGCTTTCCTGAAGATCAGAGTGTAGAGCTAAGTTACAGGAGGCCGGGCAGTGGTGGCACACACTTTAATACAAGGACTGGGTGTAGTGATTAGGGGAGCGGGCCTGCTTTTTGTCCCGCCCGGCTCCCGCACGGCTAGCTTATAC
>LOEQ01005745.1:85707-117047 GCA_001685075.1 Bramus lutescens | reverse complement strand
ATTATTATTATTATTATTATTATTATTATTATTATTTGAACGAGCCTCTTAATTGTCCTGTAGATTTTGATTCAGGTAGGCTTGCTGGCTGCTGAGCCCAGGGAGCTTCTTGTTCTTGGCTTCCCAGTGCTGGGGTTACAAGGCTATGCTATGACACCCAGCTTTTTATGTGGGTTCTGAGGATTGAGCTTGGTCCTCATGCTTGCTTGGCAAATTCATTACTGAGTTGTCTCCCAGCCCAGTTTGGGAGATTTCAAAACCTAGTTCTCCTCATGGAAGAAGTTCTAAATGTTAGAGAGCCAGAAGGGAGGTGGCTGGGGAGGACTGTGCAGAGGCCCCTTTGTTCTTCTCATTGCGACTGATGCTTACTGGTATGCTGGATGCACAGCGAGTGGAAAGTATAAGGGAATTGTCACCCTTTCTCCTCAGCAAAGCTCAGCATGGAAGCTAGAAAGTTTGTGTATCTGACCTGGAGGATCCCAGCTATGGCGAAGAAGAAGTAGCCTGCGGCTTCATACTTTCCTTGGCTACTTTTCTATTGCTGTGATAAGATTCCATGACCAAGGCATCTTATAAAAGAAAACACTTAATTTGTGATTCACAGTTCAGGAAGGCTAGTCTACGATCATTGTGGTGGGAAGCATGGCAGCAGACAGGCAACCATGCTGCTGGAGCAGCAGCTAAGAGCTCATGTCTCAATCCACAAGCACAAGGCAGAGAGTTAACCGGGGATGGTGCGGGTTTGAAACTTCAAAGCCCACCCCTTGTGGCGTTCCTCCTCCAACAAGGCCAGGCCTCCTAATTCTTCCCGAATATTTCCACCAACTGGAGATCAAACTTTCAGGATATACGCCTATGGGGCCATTCTCACTTAAACCACCATAGTGCCTAAGACCATGGTTCAGCCCAGAGGCAAGAATTGTTGGAAATTTATTTAAAATTAGTTTTCTACTAAAAGGCTTCTGAGTGGTTTTCACTATTTTAAAAATATTTTTAGGATGTTTTCACTCCACACGCCCACCTCTGCTAGTCTCTTTACTCCATCAGAGACAAAGACAAAACACTGTGGGAGTTCACCCGTCAACAGACGTGGGCTGGGGCTTCAGGAAGCTGGTTTCCAGGGGACACAAAATGAATCAATTAAACCCGAGCACATTTCATTTTTCAGAGAGTCAAATGGTGGTGTCTTCCTTGTGTCTCTATGAAAGTTAGATCAACTATAAAACTCTTTCTTGATTCTGAATCAGCTCTTAATCAGGGTCCTTTTTTTTTTTATCTGATCTCATACCTTCAAACAAAAGTTTACTAAGCACCTGTTTTATATTAGATCCAAAGTGGGTCCCCAAATACAGTATTGGTGACAATGTCCTAAACAGAAGGGCTTTGGCCAGATAAATGAAAGGATTGTTATGGGGTAAACAGAAGTTGGTTTCTGTTTGCCAGGAACCTCCCTTAAACAACCAGGCACCTCCCTTTATCTGGCCCAAACATCAGTTACCCTGGGCAACAATGTCTAGTTCTGGGTCAATCCAAACAGCCTGTATCAGTTCAAAGACCCCACCCAGGTGACTGTCTCATGAAATCTACTTGCTTTTCCACCATTTTGCTCTTCTCTCTGCTCTGTCCCTCTCCAAGACACAGTTTTGGAAATTTGATTCCCACTAAACCTTTCTTTTTTCCCACGGAGTGGTCCAGTTTGGTAGTTTCACTGCGTCCTTGATTACACTTGGTGCAGAAACCCAGGAGGAGAGCAAGGGGCCCTTTCAAAGGGCCCTGCCTTTCTACCTGAACCAAACTGCTGATTTTGAGCCTCCCAGGTGTGGATCATTTTCTTCTGCTGCCTCCTTCTACCCTTCGTATTCAATTCAAAAATCAAGAGTTGGCCCCTCCAGCCATTTCTCCACCCTACCTGCATTGGTACTCAATCCTCCTCACCTACTCAGTGAGTCTGTCTTGGAACCGTCTACTCTATCTCTGCCTCTCTTGTTGACTCGCTAAAACCGACTGGCTCTTTGTATCTTTTGGATTCTGGAGCATACTCAACGAAAGTCATGCCACTGTGTCAGGCAGCTTCTCTAGCCCTACTGGGCACCCATCCTGTGTAAAGAGATGCCTCGCCTTTGGGTTCCAGGGCAACTCTCTGACAAGTGTCAGTCTACCTGGGATCACCTTGGATTGAGACTCTCACTATACACTTACTTGCTTCCCTCCCAGTGTCTCCATTCCTATGCCAGTGGAGTGCTCCTTGGTGAGAGTCCTATATGACTTCTTTTTCTGTCTCTCCTACCTTCAAATCCTAGAAATTCTTTATGGCTCTCTCTCTGTGTCTGCTGTCCTTCTGAAGAGGCAGCTTTCTGTTTCTCTCCCCTTTTTCCTCTTCTCCCCCCATCCCTCTATTTCTCTCTCTCCCCCCATACCCTCCCAGCCTTATATCTTCCCAAATACCCACTAAATAAAGTCTCCATACCCAAGCTCTTTGGGCATGGTGTACCTGTCTGTCCCTTACCCACCGTGGTCCTCCACACACCTTGGGACCCACCAAGGTCACTTACGCCATAAATCTTAACATCTTCCCCCTCTTTTGCTTGGTTTTGTTTACGATCTTTGATAGTTTTGCTGAAATTAAGACTTTTTAAATCTTGGAATTGTTAAGACTATTAGAGTATGGTTTAAAAAACTGTAAAATCTAAACAGGAAAAAGTTAACTTAAAAGTTGTAACAGAAAGTTAATAGTTAAAAATCTCTATATAGGCGATCTTAATTTGCTACAGCATGCCATATATGTAAATTGGATTCAACTCCTATTTAGGAAAATGGAATTTTTTTTATTAGATCAAAGAGGCCACATCAGGCTTCCAAGATGGTTTCTTTTATTTTATTTTCCCTAGACTAAGGAGGCAATAACTGGTCTCTGAGATATTTTAATGAAGGATGGACTTATACGATGCTTTTTTTGTCCTGAAAGTAAAAATAACAAATGGAGACAAAACCATAAATCTTGCTTATAGAAAATGGGCCTTGGGAACAACATATGTTTGATGATTAAGGTATGAATTCCTAATGTTATCATGGTCGATTCAGAGAGCTCTGTTGACTCTGGCAGCTAAGGTGTCTAATGGAGTGAAGACTGGAAAAGGACAGGAAGAGTTTCTGCGATAGACAGAGAAGTACAGCTGCAGTGTCCTCTTGCTGTCCCCAGGTCCCAGAAGATGATGAGCAGGTGATGTTTTAGGGCACTAATTTGTTGCATAGTTGCATAGTAGTAGTAACTAACACAGGGAATAAGAAAAACAACAAAATCATCATATACTAAAATACACATTTCAGAGGTTAAAATACACATTGTGATGGTATTTGGATGCCTCTTACTATAGATTCATTCAAATAGCAGCTTAGCTTTTCTCGTATTTGATATGCCAACAATATTTTTTCTTCAATGTGTCCATTCATTCCCAGTGTATTTAGATTGTATGAAAATAATTGACTATGTAAAAAGTATAAATACATATCCAATAGCTAAGAAGCTACATAAATCTTGATTAATCCTAAGGTAATTACATTGCACAGTTAAATCAAACTTTTGCTTATTTGACAGGTAGCTATAAATAACCAAGGCATCATCCCTTGATCTTACCTTGTATCAGCATTTCCTGTGGAGTAAAAGGCCCCAAGTTCCTTAAGAAAAAAACACTCAGCCCTGGCCTGCCAATGGGAATTTATGTTACAGGTTTACAAACCCGACAGCATCATGGCAAGGGCTGCAGTTTCGAATACACTGACTAACTGTGTACATGACTTAATTTAAGTAGCTGTCTTCTTTCGTTCACTGTCTTTGTTTGCCCTTCCCCTCTTTATTGTTATTTTCAGGATGGAGCAGAATGCTGGAATCCTAAGAATGGGAATGACTTCTGAGCAATTTTTTAGTCACAGGTCAGTAATCTGGATAGCCAGAGGACGTACGCACTTTTCTGGCTCTAAGAGAATTGCCAAGATATCAAACACCAGCAATAGTACAAACTCAGGCATCACCAAATACCACCTGCAGGGCATAGCTGGGTATTACCAAATACCACCCACAGGGCAAAGTGGGGAATCACCAAATACCATCTGAGGGGCTAAGTCAGACATCATCAAATACAGCATAATAAGGCTGGCTAGCTTCAAAAGGGATGGGTTATCATAGGGCATTTTACTGTGGGTGGGGGCTGTGTGCTGAAGTGCTCTGGTGGCCATAAATCACACTTACAGATTAAACTCATTGCTCTGGCCTAAAGGGGCTTTTGTAGGTTTAATCAACAAATTTTTGGTTTAACCATTTTCATATGTTTAAAAAACTGTTTTCTATAGAGACATATTAGTGATCCCTACTCATGAAAACTTTGCTGCCTTACATTGCTAGGGCTTATTGGAGGTTGAAGTTGCACGCGAGGAATATCCTGAAGATAAAATTTAATGGGGCATTGAACCACTAAGGTGGGTCGACACCATAAGTCACACAAGGAACCTGCAAGAGATGAGTCCCCCTGTCAAAGCCGAGGCTGAGTTAACGGCCTATACTATAAATTTTTATCCTCATGCACTTCTGCCTGTCACCAAGCTTCACAGCAGACTATTCCACCCTAAGACGTGTTGACTTTATGTCTATAATGAATATTAAACACAACAATAGCCAACAGAGTGCTTATCGCCCCAAGATTTAAAAGGATGGTTTTCTTTGCTTGTATTTTACAGCATGCGCATACGCATGCACACACGCACACGTTCACACATACATACGTGCTGAAGGATTGATGTGATTCAGTGTTTTATCCTGAGAGCTTGGCCCTCAAAATAAATCTTCATATACCTTATCTGCAGTAACGTGCTGTTTTCTCTCCTCATCTTGGCTCTGGAAACTTGTCCACTTTCCTGGGCAGCAATTTACGCTAGGATGTCTGTGCCTCCTCCTTCCATTAGGAGTTTTACAACCTAGTGCTTTGCAGTCACACACACGTCTGCTGGGCAGTTGTTTAGAGCAGAGCTACCAATTAGGTCTTTTTTGATATTGGGAAAAAAATCTTAGATCTGTGCCTCCCAGTATGGTACTCACAGCCACGAGTACCGTAGTACTAGTGTTGAATGTGACGGTGAAGTGCATTTTTAATGTCGCTAGGTTTGAGTGAAAACCTTAATGGTCACGTATGCCTCCTGCATGGATAACACAGTCTATGGGGTGAAGTGATAACATCCACTGCTCCTGTGTTGCTCCTTTCAGGGAAAGTCAATCATGTTTTCACAGCCTCCTCCATCCTCTCCCTTTTCTTTCCCCTCCTCTTCTCTCTGCCCCCATTTCACTAAGTGATTATTACAAGCCAAGCCCTCAAGTTATCAGTGATGCTTATATATTTCTGTTCCTTGTGTTTATAAATGGCTATTGAGCTTCATAGGAAACTGCCTTTAACCCAGCATCATGACCTGAAGATGCCTCTTCCGGGGCAATGTTAATTTGGCATACAGTTCATGTCCATGATCTGTCCAGGAAACTGGGCATTTTGCTACCTCCTTCTATGTTGATTCAGACACAGGTAGTTTTGAGGTTGTACAGTCATATGCTTGAATGGAAAGACGTCTTTCTTCCTTCCTCTCTTGTCTTTTTCAAAAATACTCTTTGAGATTTTAACATTATAGTAGAAAGATATTCCTCAAATTATAAAGAGTATTATAATATCTATGGATTTTCTGAAAAGCAAAGCCCAGACTTCTAAATACAAGAAGACCTTTTTGGAAGTGTTTTGCTTTGAGAGTTCTCAGGTATCATAATAAGAGTTGCATAAATCTTTCAGAACATTTCTGCCTGATTGGATTAAGATCAAATTTATTAAAATATGTCTGAACCAATAGAGTAAATTGTAATATAATGTAAAGTATAAAACACCCACCATTGATAATAATTTCTACCAACATTTCACATCTGTAGTTAACCTGAAGCAGATGCTATAGACAGACACGGCCCATTGTTTCGTATTTACATGAGACAACATGTTTTGATGTTTTCTTTTTAATCGTAACATCATGTAAAAGTACACGTGTGGGAAGTGTCAATGCCTGAGTGAAAATTTTATTTCCAAAACCCTTTGTAGCCTTTCCAGGGATGGATCCCATCCTTTGCCGTGCACTCGGCAAGAACTGAGCATGTGCATGGCTGAGGACAGGACGTTCTGGACTCTATACCACCTCTAAGGGACACATGCATTTTTTTTTGTGCTTTTTCCCCCGTAGACTAGATGCTACATCGAAAGTTGCCTGTCTGTCGCTTTTCTTTCGCAGAGCAAACTTTTCCAACTATCACCATGAACAAACAATGTGTCTTTGCATGAATTCTCCCATGGTTAACAACTAAGGAGAGAATTCTCTGAACACCCAAGACAGAACTGGGGTGAGGGCTCTTCAGTTTGGTTTTCCTTTGTTTATCTTTCAAAAATGTGTTTATTCTTATTTTATATGGATGAATGTTTTGCTTGCATGTGCACTACACAAATGCCCCAAGAAGTTAGAAAGAATTTAGGTCCCTTGGAACTGGAGTTAAAGGAGGTTGTGAGCTGCCATGTGGGTGCTGGGAACCAAACTCAGGTCCCCTAGAAGAGTAGCAAGTTCTTTTCACGGGCTGAGGTATCTCTACAGACTATTTTTTTAAGAGATTTCCAAATGGCTGTTCATAGAGACAGAAGAGGAAAAGAAGCCAAACCTTCATAAAGATCTCTGAATAAGAAAAGCACCTTTCTTCCTTACAATGAAATAATTAGAATTTGAGGAATTTCTTGAGACATAATTGAGAGAGAGCCATATCTTGAAAGTACAAAGGCTTCTTTACCATGCTGTTAGTTTACTAAAGCAAACAGAATGGAAATCTGCTGTGGGATTCCCCTCTGTGTGCTGTGAATATGTTATATTACCATTGGTCAATAAAGAAGCTGCTTGAGCCTATAGCAGGACAGACTATAGCCAGGCTGGAAGAGATACAGCAAGAAAGTAGGTAGAGTTAGAGAGACTTCATGTAGCTACCGAAGGAGAAAGATGCCAGCTGCCAGACAGAACCTTACCAGTAGGCCACAGCCTCGTGGTGAATCATGGATTAATAGAAATGGGTAAATTTAAGATGTAAGAGTTAGCTAGAAATATGCATAAGCTATTGGCCAAAGAGTGTTGTAATTAATATAGTTTCTGTGTTATTCAGGTCTGGGTTGCCGGGAAACAAATGAGCAGTCTCTGCTTACAGAAATCTGTAATTTAAGTGCTAAAGAGGGAACAGAATGAAAGGCATCAGCTTTGATCCATGTGGCAACGTCTGTTTCCAGGCTTTCTAGAAATATTTGCTGGTAATGTGCCCAGATGCCCTCTCCCGAAACCTCACGGCCCGTTTCCCTCTTGTCTCTTCTTTCCCCAAGGTATCCAGTCAGATGCTGTTCTGTGCCCCACCTCTGGCCCCATCTTCCGAACTGCCACGGTAGCCTATCAAGGGCTAGTTTGGAAAATCTCAAGAGACCAATATGTAAAAAATGGCTATTGTTATTGTTATAAAGCAATTCTGGCTAGAAGTGTATTGCTTATTTCTCAGCAGAAGCCATCACATGTTCCAAAGACGTGGTCAGAGAGAGGCTAGCTCTGTATCCCTGGTTCTCACGTTGCAGCATTTAAAATGTAATATTTATATTAATTGGGGAATTTCAACCATGAACACAACACATTTTGATCATTCACCTCTCAATTTTCCTAGAACCAACCCAACCTCTTCCCGCTCCCTCCCAGTTTCTATCTATCTTCTTCATTTGTGATCCACTGAGTCCAATTTGGGCTGACCGTGTCTTAATAGAAAGGGCACGGTCAGTCTACCAGGGACCACTCCCTTGAAGAAAATTCTCTCCCTCTTCTGGTAGCCTTCATGAGCTGTCAGTTGCTGCTCCTCCAGGACTGAGGGCTGGCGAGTCCTTGCCACACCCCTGCTGCACTGTAGACTGGTGTAACCTTGTACGGGTCTTTACGTGTGCAGCCACAGCTACTGCAAGTTCATGAGTACTGTGGTCCCTTCATGCAAAGAAGACAGCGTTTGGCTTTGGTCATCTCCAGCCTCTGTCTTTTACGATATACTGCCTCGTCTTCCATGATCTTCCATGAACCTTGAGCAGAGGAGCTGTGATCTAGATGTACCAGTTTTGCCTGAGCACTCCTCAAACATTTGTTATTTGCCCTGAGCAGCTGTAAGCATCTGAGTTTACCAACCTGAACTGTACAAAGCAACTCTTCAGTGAAGACTGAGAGCTGCACTAATTATGGATGTAGAAGTCCTTGCTGGTTAGTTTTTTTTTTTTTTTTGACAGCTTGATGCAAACTGGGTCATAGGGAGAGGAGAAATTTCAATTGAGAAAATATTGCCTTCAGACTGGCCTATGAGCATGTTTGTGTGCTTTTCCCCATTTTCTTTTCTTTTTTCCTTCCTTCCTTCCTTCCTTCCTTCCTTCCTTCTTTCTTTCTTTATTCTTTCTTTCTGTTTTTCTTCTTTCTTTTGTTGTGTGACTGATGTAGGATGCTTAGCTCACTGGGGTGACCACTGCCATGCAGGTGGTCCTGGGCCTCATAAGAAAGCAAATTGATCAAGCCATGACAGTAAGCAGTGTTCCTCTGTGGACTTCGGTTCAGTTACCGCCTCCAGGTTCTTGTCTTGACATCCTGCGTTGACCTTCCTTCATGATTGATTACAGTCTGAAAGGTGAAATAAATCTTTTCCTCTCCAAGCTGCTTTTGGTCAACAATTGCCGCAGCAATAGAAGCTCACTGAGACAGAAATAGGGACCAGGATTATGGGGTAGTGGCAGCTGTTCCAGACCTGACCATGCTGTTGGCAGGGGGGAGGGAGATGTGTGTTAGATTATGGAAGTGTTAGAAACTCTGGATGGGAAAAGCCATTGGGTATTCAGAACTTAATGGGCTGCTGGGAGAGCTTGGAAGATAAAAATCCTGAGAGAAATGCGGATGACTGAAGCCTGGCTTGTGACGTTTCAGAGGGATGCCAGAGAGTCCCTCTAAGATTGATTCTATCAGTGTCGTTTGAATGGTATTTTGAATTATGAATAACTAGTTTCTGGTCAGCTAGGATTGGATAATCATCTGTGATTAATAAAGACCAGCATCACTGAAGTAAATCTTTGGTTTACTGAGGAAAATGGTACTAGTTATCTGGGGTTGAGAAATCAGCTGTTCTAAAAAAGACCAACATCACTGAGTTGAAATCTTCTGGAAGGTATTTACGCAGGGTCAGCCTGCAGAAGCTGTGGTCCAAAGGTGTCTCAATCTGGCATATGAACTTGGTACTATGTAAAAGTGTCCCATATGCTATTTACTTTTTTGAAGGCATGGCAGGATCATAGAGAAAGGCTGAGGCTTGGCACCATGTAACAGGATTGGAATCCCTGAAAAGGAGCAAGGAAACATGTAACCCAGTTTCAGCCTAAGACACAAGCATATTGGAAGTTCCAGGGCTGTGCGTTGACCACAAGGAACAGCAGCAGATATAGAGATAAGAGAAACCATGTATACTGTAGTACAAAGCCAGAGAGATGGATATACCAAACCTGTTGGAGCCCAGAACATCATGAGTGAATCCCATCATTGGACACTGAGCTGTTTACATTGTTGGATTTTGGATTTGCTTTGATCTGGTTGTGACTGTGCCCTGATTCTCCCCTCTTAGAATAACAAGTATGAAACTTATATTTGAATTTATAGGCTCCTGCAGGTGAGAGACTTGATTGTTAAAGAGGCATTGGATATTTTAAAGAAGCTGACTTTTTAAAGTGTTTGGATAATTTTACAAACTATGGGACTTTTAAAAGTTAGACTGTTTTATATTGTGATATTAACATGAGATTTTAGTGATAAATCAGAATTAAATATTATTTGTTTAATAGTGATGTATCTGTGTGTCAGGTTATCAAGGGATCAAGGGTGCTACTTAGTTTTTCATCAACTTGATGTAGTTAGGGTCATCTGAGAAGAAGGAAACTCAATTGAGAAAATGCCTCCATCAGATTGGTGTATAGGCAATTTTGTGGGGCATTTTCTTGGTTAATGATGAATGCAAGAAGACACAGCCTACAGCAGATGGTATTATCCCTTGGCAGGGATAATACATGGGTTTTATAAGAAAGCAAACTGAGAGAACTGTAAGACCAAGCCAATAAACAGTATTCTCTGTGGTCTCTGCTTCAGATTCTGCCTCTAGGTTCCTGCTTTGAGTTATTCCCTTGGTTTTCCTTCATGATGCACTGTAAAGTTAAACAAACCCTTTTCTCTCTGAATTGCTTTTGATCAGTGAGTGTTTGATAGCAGCAACAGAAAACAACCAAGGCAAGATATTGACTTAGATGACAGTCTGATGTATTCAATTTGCAGAATAATAGTAGCAAGTTCACCCCTGGAGCCTGTGAGCTTCCCAGCAATGGTTTCTTGTTCAGACTTACAGTATCAGTGATGTGTTTCATTTTGTGGAGCAGGCCTTAAGTTCAATCAGAAAGAGATTGGTTACCCCTATACTATTCATGCCATTATTGTACCCGTGGGCGTTTCTTATTGGGACTGTTGTTATTATAGTTCACAACGTTCATAACTAGATAAGACTGCTGATGATTTTTCTCCCCTAGTAGCCTGCATAACATCTTCCAGAACTCTGAGTACTAGTAAAATGGTAGGAAATATCCCAGTCAGCTCCAACTTGATTTCTCTATGTCTTGTGGTCAAAGTGTACCGTGCCTTCAGCAACAGGTTCTTACCACTAAGTTGTGTCAGGCAACCAAAAGCAATGACTATATTGTAACCTTATGGCTTAGTGCCTCCAAGATGCCTTTGAGCAACAACTTCAGGAGAAGCATCCCACATCTGGCACTGGGCTTTTTACTTGGTAACCTATGGCTTCTGGGATGAACACTATACTTGGGTAGGGGGAAGTCCAGTTAAAATGGTGTGTGTGCGTGTGTGTGTGCATGTGTGTGTGTGTGTCTAAACTTATGAAGTAAAGTGTTTCTACATGGCTTCTTCAGCATCCATCTGTGTTAGCTGTCCTTCCCCCACCCCTCCTCTGCCCTGACTTCCGATCCTTCTTCCCACATAATTGTCTGTGCCCCTTTCCCCTTCATGTCATCTGTGGCTTTTTCCATTGTCTTTCCTCACAGACTTCTGCCTCATGTGTTGAGGTGCAATGTGGCTGATCCACTTGCAGTGTTTTAAAGCATCGGTCGTGGTGTTGGACAGTGGTATAGTTTGTGTTTTTATTCCAGCCATCTTAAAGAAATATGACTGATACAGAAACCTTAATTCAAGTGCATTGGCCAGCCATTACTACTGGAAAATCCATACAGACACATAGACACACACTCATGTACAGACACATACACAGGCATATACATACACACATACATGCATGTACAAACATACATGTACATACATACCTATGTGCACAGACACTCACACATGGACATGTGTGCATAGACATGCACACATATGTGCTGCCACACACATGTACATGACACACACATATGCATACACACGCATGCACAGGCACATGCACACATGTGTACACATATGCTATTGTGGTCTTATTATAGAGATGACTTGTCAAGAAGATTGATTCCAACTTTCAAAATATACCCCAATAACAAAAAATATCAAGATGACCTCTTTTGGCACAAATTATGCCACATAAAACTTCTGTAGGTTATTTTATACCATACAAAGGTAGATTTAACGTGGTTGGTGCTTGAAGATAAATCTGTAGAAGGAAAACTAAAAACATCAGTTGCTCCAAAATTTGTGTTTTTCGTCTGAAGACTGTGTGTGTGCTTGTCTTGTTTCATTTATTTTGATTTTCATTCTCAGGGATGGAAACCTAGAGACTGAAGCTAATAGGATGCTCTGATTTTCATTTCTAAGTTTTGCACTGAGCTGTGGTAACAACAGCATTGCCCTTGGAAGCTGTGGCAACTGTAGTCAGGTCTTCCTAATCCACCATTATTTGGCTAATTGCATTGAATTCTGACTTTTTGAGAAGCCAATTAAAAACACAAGCCCTCTTTCTAGAAAAGTGGGTGTCAACACCTGTGAGCACAAGAAATTTTGGTGTGTTAGGATTTGAAAGTTGACTCTCATCTGTGGACACCAGACAGCTTACATCCTTGATTCTCAGTGCATGAAGTCTGCCTTGTTGTGGGGTATTCACCAGAGAAACCGGCTCAGACATGAGTTTAAGCTAATAGAAAGTCTGAATAAGCAGACTGGCAACTACACTGGATACTTAGGATCCCCGGGTGGCCTTGAGTCTTTTTCAGAATGAGTTTTTAAGCACACACACACACACACAAAAAAAAAACATGTTCTGGGTTGACATACTTCAGTTCACAAGAACAGTTAGCCAGAAATGGACCTACAGAAACTAAAAAGAAAGGTTAGTACATTTAGAGACTTTCCCAGAACTGTGGACTTTGATGGATTAGGCTTTTGTTTGAGTTTTGGCAGGTGGTGCTATCTACATGCTGAGTTTTACAATCTGAATGGTACTTCCATCATGGAGCCCGTTGTGCTAAGGTCTGGGGCCCTGTTATGAGCCTCACAGGGAACCTGCTTAGAAGGTAGATTCTTGAGTCCTGTGCTAGGCTCCTGCAAACCTAAGCTCTGGGGATGGGGTCTATAGTCTGTTTCAGCTGTTTGCCATGGTCCAGATATGGTCTGTACCCCAGAGACTAGTTTATACTTGGTCTCCAGTGTGGCACTGAGGAGGTAGTGCCTTGTGGAAGGTGTTTAGCTCATGGGGTCTTGCTGCTGATTTCAGAGTAAGTTCTGTTAAGAGCAGGTCATTACAAAGTCAAAGCTCACCTTGTGCCTGGCGCCTTCTCAACACATACATTTTCCTTTTTGTTTCTATGTCATGATTTAATTTAAACGGGAAATTCTTACCAGAATGCTGACACTAAACTGTTTAGATCCTGGAAGCCACCATAATAATTGGGAAACAAACAGACCTCTTTACTTTCTAAAGTGCTGGCTTCGTGTATTCTGTGAATGCAACAGAGAACGACAGTTTCACATTGTAAATGAGCCATGTGCTTCTAGAGTGCATAACCTCTGGTCTTTTCTTGACTTTTATGATCTTGGGTGGTAGAGAGACTCATCCCAAACAGGTGTTTGGGATGGGATGGTAAACCTTTCTCTTTGACTCCCTTGTAGGTTATTAGGAATCAGCTTGTGCTGAATAGAGCACAATGACCAGGCTTAACACTGGGCACATAATTTATGCTATGTGTATCTAGTTATGGTCTGTCTTAACACAGACACTTGAATATACTTAACACATTTGACTATTGAGTAGGTATGTCTGGAAATATTCTTCTACTTTCTCACTTTTCAATTCTTTTTTATATTTTATTGTTCTTGATTGAGCCATATATTTTTCCCTCTCTCCTTCCTTCTTCCTCTCTCCCCTTTCATCCTCCCCTACCCCCATGCTCTGAATTTACTCAGAATACTTTGTCTTTTTCTCCTTCCTAGGTATATATATATATTTCTCTCTTAGAGATTTCTTTTTTGTCTAGGTTCTTTGAGATTGTGGGCTGTAGGTTGTTTTTTCTTTGCTTTATGTCTAAAAGCCACTTATGAGTGAGTACATATTATATTTATCTTTCTGGCTCTGGGTTACCTTACTCAGGATGTTTTTTCTAGTTCTGTCCATTTGCCTGCAAATTTCAAGATGTCATTAGTTTTTACCACCGAGTAGTACTCCATTGTGTAAATGTACCACATTTTCCTTACCCTTTCTTTAGTTGAGGGACATCTAGGTTGTTTCTAGGTTCTGGATATTATGAATAATGTTACTATGAACATGGTTAAGCAAATGTCTTTGTGGTATCTTTGGGTATATGCCTAAGAGTGGTATTGCTGGGTCTTGAGGCAGATTGATTCCCAATTTTCTGAGAAATTACCATACTGATTACCAAAAGTGGCTGTACAAGTTTGCACTCCTACAAGCAATGGGAGAGTGTTTCCCTTACTCCACATCCTCTCCAGCATAAGTTGTCATCAGTGATTTTGGTCTTGGCCATTCTGACAGGTGTAAGAGAAAGTGGTAAGTAACCTTGAACACATAGACTCAGGATACCACTTTCTAAATATAACTCCAGTAGCACAGACACTGAGAGCAACAATTAATAAATAAGATCTCTGAAACTGAGACACTTCTGTAAAGCAAAGGACGTGGTCAACAAGACAAAACAGCAGCCTACAGAATGAAAAAGGATCTTCACCAACTGCACATCTGACAGAGGACTGATCTCCAAAGTATATAAAGAACTCAAGAAACTAGATATCAAAAGAACAAGTAATCCAATAAAAAATGGGGTACAGACCTAAACAGAGAACTTTCAACAGTGGAATCTCAAATTGCTAAAAGACAGTTAAGGAAATGCTCAACATTTTTAGCCATCAGAGAAATGCAATTCAAAATAACTCTGGAAGTATTCTTAAACATAATCTAATCATACCCCAAAATGACAAGATCTGTGTAAAGTATGAGGAAATGCATAGCCAACTTTAGAAGAATTCATGAAATATAATCTGAGCAATGACAAGTGCCCTTTGTGTGATATGATCCCTCTGTATGGGGACATATCAAAACTTTGTGTCTATGGGTCTCTGGTAAGAATGGCAAAGCAATGAGAACCCAAAAGCCTGGCTAGCACCTGTGGTCCAATTCACAATGGTTGGGTGAACTTGAACTAGCTGAAGCTACCTTAAGATTCAGCTTTCCTATGTCAAATGTCAGCATTATAGACTCAGTATGCTACTAGAGCACCAGGTTTAATTATTGACTTTACAAGGATATTGCTCAACAAATATGTTTTCTTTCCCTCCAGATAATACTCTCCCCTCTTCTCCCAACCCCTGCCTCTAGACCAACACATCCACTCTATTTGTATTAGCCCAGCATAAACTTTTTAGTAGTGATCTTGAATCCCTTTGGTATAAGGAAATGATTGGGATCTATATCTATTGTATATTTTAAGCCAAAATAAAGGTTAGGCACCAACCATTTCATTTTCCTAGATTTAGCACAATCACTGCCAAGAAGTAAAGGTCTCAAGATTTTCTCTTTCTCTTATTAGGAAGATCACAGAAAGGTTGGAAAGAAAACATCTTTATGAATCTAGTGCCATTGGGCTTCCATAATTTCCTAAAAGAGCTAGGAGTAACACACTCAATGGGTATCAGCTTACAGTCAGAGTTGAATGCTTTAGAGAATTCTTCTGAGATGGCCTTCCATTTTGGAATTGGCATGTTTATGTAGAAAGAGAAAATGTAAGTGATTTCTAAAACTCCTTCAACATAATCTTGCTGCAAGCTGTAGGAATGGACGCCACTTTCCAGGACCTTGCTACTTAGTCCATGTCCCATGGGGCCAACTACATTGCTTATACCTGGGAGCTGGTTTCATGCGAATCTCTGACCTTCTCTAGATCTATGGAATCAGAATCCATGTTTCTTCTTTGATTTCAATGAGGCAGGGTCTTGATATGTAACCTAAGCAGATCTCAGACTCACTGTGTGTGTTGGGCTGGCCTTGACCTTACAGTCTTGTTTACTCAACCTTCCAAATCTCAAGAATTCTGGATTATAGATAGGAGATGGGAACTACCCTGCCCATCTCAGAAAAAAAGTATATATATATAGGCTTCAAATGATTCAGAGTCATAGGAAAACAGGAGAGGTTCCAGTCAAGTGTTTGTTTTTGACTGAGTGAGATCATTGTGTCTATTTGTGATCAGGTCTGACTAGATAACTCTTTTCTTTTAATAGGAGCAAGGACAATCAAGGATGCCTGAGATGTCCTACAGTCTCATCATGGAGCTCAAAGTTAAATACTAAGTTGGTTTTTTGTTGTTGTTGTTGTTGTTGTTTTTATTTAGAGCATGTTACCTAAGTGATTGGACACAAGAGTCTAGAAATTAATAAACTTAAAGAACAGAGCGCCTCACAGGGATGGAAAGAAGGAAATCACTTCCCTTCATGACCTCACCTGCTTGTAACCGCCCCCCCCCACACACTGTTCCTGACACCATACGTTCTTACCCTTATACCTTGCTCTCATCCAAGAATTCCCCAGGCCTGACAGCAGTAGCTATGATGGGCCTGTCTTTCTTGGAGAGTTTTGTCGTCTTTAAAAAAAATGGGGACATCAAATTCTTAGGACTCTAAGGGGACAAATGTTTATCTTTGAGATTCTAGATATCAGAATGAGTTGACTCTTGGGCCAAAGATCTCCTGCTCTAAACTCTACAAAACACAGTTGGAAGGCAACTGTTGATTTGTTAGATTCTGTTTAACAGTTGAAGATGATACTCTGAGCTGAGATATTGGGGAAGGTCACCATACACAGGACCCCTAAGGGTCTGTTTTCTTCTTGTATATACCATCTGGTAAGGTTTTGAATTAATAGAAAGCTAGGGAGTGTCAAAATTTATAATGGAGATGGTGCCCCCTGCTGGTATTGAGTAGCTTAAACTTTCATCCCTTGGGGTACTTGTGCCAGCAACCCTGTTAAGACACAGACTTGCCAACATAGCCTACGGGTATGAGGATAAGTCATTTAATTAACCTCTCTGCTTCAGCTCCTTGACACTTAAGAATGGGATAACAATAGCAGCCAATCCTAAGTTTCTTGTTGAAAGGTAGAATTAATTAGAGATGACAGTAGAGTGCTTTATAAAAACTGGATGCTAAGTAGTGCTAAATGTTAGAACATGCCTCCAATATCCCTGTGGCAGGAAAATGACAATTCTCTGTGTCTTATTAATAAACCTGCCATTGCTAATTTTATCTCATTATGGATTCTAAGTTCTCTTGGAGTTGAAAAAAACCATATTCACCTTTACCTACTCTACTGATGTGACATAAACTCAGTAATATCACTGTCCTGTCATTTCAGCACATGTGAGAGTAACGCAAGAGACTTTCTATGAACTGAGGGCCAATATGGGCCACACAGTGTGCTCTGGACCAGTCTAAACTTCAAACTGAGACTCTATTTTAGCATATATGTACCCATGCAGTGCACACATGCATACAGGTGTGCACACACACCCAAAATAAACTACACTCCCACGCATGGAGTGTCGGGGATGAGTGCTCCAAATATTCATGATGAGGTAACCAGGATGGCAAGACACCTGTGTAGAACAGGTGTGCTCCTATACCCATTTAGAATACTTCTGGCATGTGTTCTGACTTGGGCTTCATCCTAATTTTGTTTCTATTGCCCTGACACAAAGACAGCCTAGGATAGAAAGATTTAAACTCCAGTTTACAGTTCATTATCATAGCAGGAAGCTCAAGGAGGCAGAAAGTTAAAACAGTCACATTGCATCCATAGTCATAAGCAGAAAGAAAATGGGTGCCTGCATATGATTAGTGCCTGACTAGCTTTCTCTACGCTTAACAGACCAGAGCCCCCCAAAGTAGGCACTTGCCCACTTTCAGGCTACGGCTTCCCACATTAGTTAAGACAATCAAGACAATCCTCTACTGATATGACCACAGGCTAATGTGATCTAGAAAGCCCTCATTGAGATTCTCATCCAAGATGACTGAAGGCTGTGTCCAGCTGAAGACTAACCATCACAGGCTCGTTGACTGATGAGGAGTTTTTTGGTCATGCCAGGTGAAGACTGAAGAATGAGAGTCCCAAAGAACAAAGTCTATCCAAAGGGAAAAGAAAGATAATGGAACTGAGGAGGCCCTGTCCTGACAAAAGGACAGGAAATGTCCCCTCTCTTTCTGACCAGACCCCTGATGGATAGAAGAAAACAAGGTTACAGACAGAAGTGTAGGCCCTCATCTGTCCCTCCTTGAGTTGAAAGGCCGGGGGGCACTTCAGATAATGTTGTGACAAAATCTTAAGGACATTTGGAGGCTGCTGTGTCAGGGAAAGTGCAGCAAATCTCTCTGTGTTGTGCCAACTCCCAAATAATGACACAGAGACTGCTTATTAATTATGAAAGCTTGACCTGTAGCTTAGGCTTGCTCCTAACTATTTCTTGTAACTTAAATTTACCCATTTATATTAATCTACATTTTGCTGCAAGCCTCCTGACTGTTGCCTCCCCTCCTGCACAATCTGCTTGCTCTGAGTATCCTGGTTTCTCTGCCTTTCTTCTTTCAAGATTCCACTCTGTCCCTGGAAGTCCTGCTTCTTCCTAACCTCTTCCTGCCTAGCCATTGGCCATTGAGTTCTATATTAATCCAATAAGAAGAAACCTTGACAAAGACACATCTTCACAGTGTAAACCAACAATAAGGAAGCTGTGCTCAAAGGGCTGCATCCCTTGAAGAAGTACTGAGGCAAAAATGATGGAGCTAAGACAGGTTTCTGGGATTGGTGGTATGCATGAGTGTAGAGAAGATTAGAAGCACACGTACATAGCGAGGCATGAGGATAAACAATTGAGACAAATGCTTTGAGTTCCTCAAAGAGAATAAAGGAACAGACACTGGGGGTTTTTGATAAGAAGAGCTACCACATCCTAGCACTCAGGAGGTAAAATCCTAGCACTCAGGAGGCAGGGGCAGATGGAATTCTTTGAGTTCAAGGCCAGCCTAGTCTACAGAGCAAGTTCCAGGATAGGCTCCAAAGCTTCACAGAGATACCCTGTCTCAAAAACAAACAAAAAATCAAAACAAAACAAAAGAAAAGAAGAAGGAGGAGGAGGAGCAGGAGGAGGAGGAGGAAGAGGAGGAGGAGCTGCTACTACAATGCCTGAGAGGCTTTGGACTCAGGAACAGCTCCATGATTGTTGTGGGACCATTCAGAGACTGAAGAGTGTCACTCAAAAAAAGCAGGACTCTGCTTCCTGGCCACCTATTTCCCAGCAAGACTTAAAAAGCATCTTTCCTACCCATAGGCACTCAGATGCTTATGTGAGGTCAAACAGGAGATATGGAGCATTGAGAACTAACCCTATGACAAGATTAAATTTGGGGGTAAGATTAAATTCACCTGGCTGAGAAATTGGAAGATCCTGGAGAGGCAAGAGCCCTTCATTTATTTACACCTCACCCTCCACATAGGCTCCAAGACTGATCCCACAATGCAGCAATATTTACTTAAGATCCAAATACTGTTTGAAATTTTGTATTTTGTTAATGTGTATATCTGTATATGTATGTGTGTGTGCTTGTGCAGATGTATGTGTGCCTGCATATGTGTCAACAGAGATCACAAGAAGGCACACAAATCCCTTGGAGTTGGGCTTACAGGTGTCTGTGAGACTCCTGATGTGGGTGCTAGGAAGTCAACCTCATTTCTCTGAAAGGGTGCTCTTAACCTCTGAACATTTCTCTAGATCAGTGGTATTCAACTCTTGGGTCATGACCATTTGAAACACATACTTCTGATGGTCTTAGAAACCCCAACCATAAGTTTATTTTCATTGCTTCTTCATAATTGTAATTTTGCTTCTGAATGGTGTCTCAGTTCCTAAGACCACCGGAAAAGTGTGCTTTCCCATGGTTGAAACCCACAGCTTGAGAATTGCTGTTCTATATTAATACACAAAGATTTTTAAGGACCATCAAGCTGCATGGTGATTTAGTGCAGTGAAGGCCTGTGTCTCAGTGCCACTCAGAAACATCTTTCTGCCGAGTTACCCAGACTCAGTAGAGTTCTTGAGATCTCAAATTGCCCAAGAGGCTATGTGACATGCTAACAAAATTACTGAGGTGTCATGGACAGAATAAACATACTCCTACAGGGAAAAGACTACATGGTAGATGGAAAATTCTTCATTTTTTGTAGAAAAGGAAATACCATTAAGTTCTTTCCCCCTCTGTAATAACACAGAGGTTTGGGAAGAAGTCAAAATCACTCGCATTGAGAATCAAGTAGACCACAGCAGGTCTTTGACCGTTTGTGACTCCAGCTCTTCAGAGAGGCATCTTCTCCAACAGAATGTAGTCTGAGGAGCAGGTGAAACTGTATCCCTACTCAGTCTATTTGCACTGCAAACCACAGCCCTGGTGGCAGCACTGAGGGCTGTGATCCATTACAGTCTCCCTGGGACCTCTGATGGGAGAAATTGGTGTCAGCATCTCTCCTCCCGCCCCTTTGTGGTATCGGGACACAGCTAGAACTAGAGAAATGGAGCAAGATACAATCCAGGGTCTTTGCTAAAAGGACGGACAAGCACAAGGCCACTGTGCACCCCACGGGATGAAGGACAACATGGAGCTGCGTGTCCTGTGCTGTTTCTTCTTTTCGGTGGGAGGATTTATTTTGTCTCATGGTCGAAGGTGTAATTCCGTCACAGGGAAGCTGTGGTAGCCGGAGAGGCCTGAGGCTGTGGCAGCAGGAGGGTGAAGCTGTAGTATCACCTCCCCATGGGTCAGGAAACAGAGGCAGTCAGCTGACTTTCCCCTGTTTACAACACCCCCTTTTTTCCATTTTTGCATTTATTCATTTGTTTTGTGGGGCACATGCAGTCTAACCACATGTGCAGAGGTCAAAGGACAACTCGTAGCAGTCAGTTCTCTCCTGAAGGTCCTAGGAATCAAGCTCATGTGGGCAAGCTTAGCAGCAGGAGACTTCCCTACCTGAGCCATCTCACTGGCCTCCTTCTTATTAGCATATATTAGTTATATACAATAATAATCTTTATTATGGTATTTCCAAACATACTCACCCCACATTACCCTCGCTTGCTTCCTTCTCACTCCCACTGATCCTTTCCCCTTCCCACATAGTTAACTTTTTATGTTTTTAAATTTTTGCAATCAATAGTGTTTTATTAGGGTTTCTTATAGGATTCTGGCAAACAGATTATTTACAGAACCATGGACTCTTTGTTAATGGTTTCATCACTATGGAAAATGTTTTTCCCTCTCCCAGCGGCCATTAACTGTCCATAGACTTTTGCCCTTCCTTTCCCTTTCTCCCTTCCTTTCATTTCCTTCCCCTCCTCTTTCCATCTCTTCTCTCCCTGCCCCTCCCCCGCTTTTCTTTCCTTCTAGATAGAATCTCTATATAGCCCAGTGTGGCCTTAGAGTGCTGGGGTGATAAACATGTGCTGCCTTGCGTGGCTTTTATTGAGTTTTGTTTTCTAGCAAGCTTCATGTGTCCCAACAGTGACCCTAAGCAGAGGTTAGTTCACTCAGGTCCCACGTGGAGCTGTGCTAAAGACACTAGTGAAGAGGTTGGGGAAGAAAAAGAATTCCCAAGGGCAAGCAACCAAGTCCAGGCCAGAGGGTGCTTCTGACTCTATAGGAGTGAGCAACACTTGCCATCTTCCTCTGGAGACACTTGGGTGAAGTTGGGTACCTTTCACAATAAGCTATCCCTACCAGAAGGTCCTTATCACATTGCCTAACCACCCCCCCAAAACCCAACAATGCCAACAAATATTGAGTAAAGTGTTCATGTGATCTGTCAATAGCAATGCTGCTATGGGACAATGATCTTGTACTATGTAAAGATTTGTTACTTGTATTTTGATGAAACACGGATTGGCCAATAGCCAGGCCGGAAGTATAGGCAGAGAGACCAGGCAGGAAGTATAGGTGGGGAAATGAGAACAGGAGAATTCTGGGAAGAGGAAAGCTCAGTTTGCAGTCATCACCCAGACACTGAAGATGCAAGATGAGAATGCCTTGCTAATAAAAGGTATCAAGCCACGTGGCTAACACAGACAAGAATTATGGGCTAATTGAAGATGTAAGAATTAGTTAATAGGAAGCCTGAGCTAATAGGCCAATTAGTTTATAATTAATGTAGGCCTCTGTGTGTTTCTTTAGGATGGAACAGCTGCGGGACTGGGGATGACAACACAATGCAAAAGCAGGTAAAATGGTAACAGATGGGTTTTAAAAAAATATTTAAAATGATATATTACAATCATTTTTTTCTGGAAGACAAACCTGTTTAATACTTAAAATTTCACTAATTTCACACTGGTATTTATAAATACAACCAAAGAGTTCCTATGGTACTCTTCCAAAGCTAAGTAAATGTATGATATCCAGTTACGATAGAAAATGGCTTTAGTGAAAGATCTTATATTGCATTTTCACTTTGCATCATTTCATGTACCTGCAACTGACTGTGATAAATGAAAATTGTAAATAGAAAAGTCTAGAAACAAACCATTCTTAAGTTTGCACATGATTTCCAGGAGCATGATGGAATCTCGCATTGGCTTGTTTCATCCCATTCAGAATCTCAGCTCACCTTTGTTGAAAGTATCCATAATGCTTGTGTTCCCTTCTCCTTAGTTACTGGCTGTTTCACTACCAAAGTTCTTGCATCCAACTAAACCTTATTTGGTTTCCTAACGAGGTGGGGGCACAAGAATAGTAATGCCGGCAGCTCATATATGCCAAAGCGAATGTGTATAGCATTTTCTTTAAGTGAAAAGGGAATGTTCTCAACTTACAAAGGAAAGAAAAGGAGATGTATGCTAGAGAGAGACCAAATCTATGTGAAAAGTTGTGAAGAAGAAAAAGGAAATCAGGGTAGATTTTGCTGCTGTGCTTCAAGCTGCAAAGCATGTGGCTGCGGTGTGCAATAGTACTCAGGCCCAGCAGGCAAGCATTGCATCGGTGGGCAGAAGACACAGACAGACAGCAAGCCTAAATGGGCAGAAACCTGTTGTCACACAAAACATTCAACACTGTGTGTCCACCAGTTTGAGTCTGGGATCGAACCCTGAACCAGGCTTGAGTAGCTGAAACTCTTCTGAGCATCAGTCTCCTTGTATGTAAAGGAAGAAATAAGAGTATTTCCTGCTTGTAGGACTGTTGAAAATTCATTCAGGTAGCTTGTATCAAAGATACCATGTGTGCAAAAAAAAATCCAATGTCTCTCAGCAGTTATTGTTCTTTGTATATTAGCATTTTAAAAATTTAAAGGTCAACAAAACACCATAGAGGATCTAGACTCCTTGTACATTTTTCATCCTTATGTGACTTATTCTTTTTATATTACTTTATTCTTTCTTTGATGACTTTACTTATTTTTAAACAACTGTTTTCTACAACCTGGCTTTTGTGTGTGTGCATCTGCAGCCTCCTCTAAGTGTGTGAGTCTGCCTAGCATATGACACTCTGGTGGCTGGCTCCACTCACCTTGGTTCAGTGACCTAGTCTCATGGTGGCAAGTACTAGCCCCAGAACCACATTCCCCAGTTCTGGGAATGTGCTGTGTCTGCCTGTGACACTGTTCCTTCAGGGATTTGTGTGATGAATCCAGCTCATCTTTCATATCTGTAGAATATACCACCCCTAATCACTCAAGCCAATACCTTTTTCCTCCTTACTATGTTCAGCATTTAGTCTTCTGCAACCTAGGGATTTCTACAGACTTCTTATTTGTTTGATTATGTTTTCATTCACCTGGTTTCTGCCTTGTCTTCTAACTGGGCAGCATTTCACTTTTCCTTTATGGCCTTGAACATGGTTGGAGTAGGATGGGTGGCCAATATGTAGTGATGTGTAGGTCATGAATGGATTTTTTGACCCAAGCAAGCAGCAACAATACTTCACACAGTAGTCATTCATTTGTGAATGTTCTGAGCATTTTCAGAATAAAGAAATAAGTTTCATTTGTTTAACTCAGAGTTTCACAGTTTTACTGAGACACAGACACCTGCCATTTGTAGACATACCTCCAACTAACCTTTTGGGAATCATCACACAAACCTTTATAATAACAATGTTTCTACATCAAAGGAACTCTGCAATGTTCCATGAAACTACTTATGAAAGAACGTGGGGTAAAGGAACATTGAAACGTGTTTGCTTTGGAGTGCGCAAGTGTGCTCACGTTGTTCTTCAAGGAGAATTTCTTTTCTGCTCTGTATCAGGCACATCGTCATATCTTAGGGACAGAGTGACTGGATCTTGAGACTGTGGTGTCACTAGCTCTTGGCTCTGTTAACAACTTGTGACATTAACCCAATCTTGAAAGTCTAAAAAGTGCCCTTAAGTCAAGACCCAAAAGATAAAATTACATTTTGAGGCCTGTCAATAGCTCAGATCAAGAAGCAGCTGAGGGGGAAGTTGAATGATTCCAGTAAAGTTTGAACACAGTATATGAGGCACAAGAATTGACATTAAGACAGCGTAGTAATCACCACATCATATAGAAGAGATCTGAAATTACTGACTTATCTCTTTGACCAAACTGGGCATCAACAAAGAAGCTTTGGACCTAGTACCTGTGTATTTCTAGGGTTTACCATGATGGCACACCGTGCCCAGTCAACAGTTGGTAATATTTTGTTAATTGATGCAATTTAGCTAGTTGAAAACAATAGACATCTTTTGGGAACATGCAAGTGGGAGAAATCACTGCTCGTGAGTGTGTTTTGATCCACTGCTACTTCATTTATTTAGTCTTGTTGGAAAATCAGGAAGGCCAGACACAGAAGCGATGGTGATCGCAGCACTTCCTGACAGAGTCATGGGCCAGAACTACTGTCTCAGGAAAGGGAAGCAGCCATTCCCAGCACAGTGGGGAATCCTTCTTTTAGCTTTTGAATAATTCAAAATGTCAGGAGCATTTAAATGTTCAGAATATGCAATATCAAAAAATGGTAAAATGAGGAGAAAAGTCCAGAAGAAGAAAAATAGTAGACACTGCAGATTAGTTTCCACATCACTGGCCAATAAATGATGTCTAGACTCTGTCCATTGCTCCCATCTGGAGAGGTCTCCTGTTCTTACATAAAAAATGAATCAAAGAAAAACAATCACACGTGGGAGAAGCAGCTGGCTCTTTGCTTTTGCCTCCTTTAAGAAGGCTTTGCCAACAGGAAGGCAACACTTCCAGCTCAGGCAACCAACACTTCATGTGAACCGCTCAGTTCCCAGCTATCAAGCCTCCTGACCAGCCAAGCCATTTCTGGGCAGCTCAACACTTCTCACTTTGGCCCAGACCCAAGGCTTCCCTCTATCCTAAGAATTCATATGTAGAAGATTACATAAACTTTCCATGACACTTTTTTTCAGGACTTGAAATCAAAGCAATACCTAAACGTTCTGCTACCTATGGTGAGTATGTCTGAGTGAGTGCTCAGGCTTTTCCATAGTATGGGGATATAAGTTTAACTGAGGGATGAGAAACAGTAGAGAGAGCTTGGTCCTTGGAGAACCGGTTATGTAAAGAAACAAAGCAAAAACAATGGTTCTGAAGGGAATGCCCAACCTCTCTCTGCCTTGGCTCTCCATAGGTCTTACCTCTTGCTCAGATGACATCGCTCGGTGCTTTAAGTTTCTGTTTGTTGCTCAATCCTTCTTCCATCTCTTGATTCCTGAATCCTTCACATGATCAAGGGCACTGTCAAGTAAAAGATCAGGGAGGAAGCTGACTCTGCAGGCTGGGGAAGGGGATGGGGGTTGCTGGAATTCTCTGTAGTGTTCCATGATCCTCTGCATCTTTAGACATTTAGAAAGAAGAAATGAAGCGGTAGGAGGTTTGGGGCTTCTTACTGACTTCCTTTGTTTTCTTGAGATGGGGTCTCACTCAGTAAGCAGGGTTGGTCGTGAAGGCACAAAGTCAGACCACCCTCAAACGTACTGTGTATTCGGCGTGTGACGCTAAACCTGGATAACTTTATTTGAGGCAGTTGTGACACACTTGATTCTATTAATAGGACTTATTTATTTGTTTATTTTGCATATTGATTTTCTTAAGATGAATTATTCTTCTGTTACAAACTTTTGCATATCAAATAACATTTTTGGAAAAGTGTAAAGAAAACTGGAGAATAGAAGAAAATTGAGTATTAGGTACCTGAAAAGGATTTAATTATCTAGAATATGTAAAGAACTGTTAATAACAACAGTGCTATTGTAATCACTGTGTTTTATTAACCAAAGCTCACCTTACCATGACAGTTTAGTTGAGCATTGAGTCTAAGTGTTTAAGTCAATGAGTAAGCTTTACCATCCAGTTCAAACACTATAGGTCAGTTGTAACCAGCAGGCAAAAGGATGCGGGATAACCCGAGCTTTACTTGAAACCAAGCTAGACAACACTTACGCATGCCGTTCCATATCTACAGTTAATAACATCCTCTGTTCCAGAAAAGCCAGTTGTTCACAATAGCTGCCATAAAATAGAAGGGGCCTTCTGTTCTCTGCTGAAGCCTGCTGCAGGAGGAATCAAAGGAACGTGGTTAGACACCAAGAAGTTATGATCCAATAGTGTGATGATCAGAATCACATTCCTCGGTCTGCACCTGGGAGAGACTGAGGTTTGTGAACCTGCAGTGATGTGAAAGTAGCTCTCCCACACTCACTGTGCAGACGGAAGAACAACATACAGTGAGTCATGCTCCAGTTACCACCTTCATGGCCTTCATCTCGGTAGAACAGCTTTGAATAACTGGTTCATCTGCTCCCTTGCGTATGGTTTCACGGTTCTCATGAGCTCCTGTTCCCACGTCTGCCAAGGCTTGAGGTGGTGATCTCAGGTTTCTACCCATCTCCTTTTTGGTTCTAGAGTCTTAAGAGTGTTTGCTAGGCATGTACTGTTAAATTACCATGGCCCACGGGAGTAGTCTATGCAAGATATTATAGTAATGTTGGGGTGTTTATGAACATATCTTTGTGTGCTTGTGTTTATTATATTAAAAAGCATTAAAGAAAACTTAGAAAACACAGAAATGAGTTTGGAAGAAAAGTATAATCAGCAATTACCCAGAAATATCTTTTATTAACCTTAACACATTTCATCCTAGGCTTACTATGTGTTTCACATGTTTTCTGTCTTAGTTACTTTTATGCTTGCTGTGACAAAACACCATGACCAGAAAACTTATAAAAATATTTAATATGGGGCTCATGGTTACAGAGAGTAGTAAAGTTCAGAACCATCATGGCGGGAAGTGTGGTAGCAGCCACGAGGCTGGAGCAGTATCTGAGAACTTGCCTATGATCCTCAGCATGAGGCAGAGGGCTGGTGGGGAGACAGACACTGACACAGAGTGAACAAGAGAGCTGACTAGGAATGGTGTGGGCTTTTTGTTAATTTTTTTCCTTTTATCAAAAATAGATTCTTTTCTCAAGCAATATACCCTGATCATAATTTTCTCTCCCTCTACTCCTCCCAGCACCTCCCCACCTCTCTTCCCCTCTGGATCCACTGTGCCTCTCATTAGAAAATAACAAACAAGAGGGAAAGAGTCTCAAGATGAGGCACAAGAATCAGAGACACACTCATTGTCACACCCAGGAGTCCCATAAAAAAGCTAAGCTAATAGCTATAATATATATGCAGAGGACCTGGTGCAGACCCACGTAGGCCCTGTGCTTGGTGCTTCAGTCTCTATGAGTTCATACGCATCTTGCCTAGTTGATTCAGAGGGCCTTGTTCTCCTGGTATCCTTCATCCCCTCTGGCTCTTACAACTTTCCGAGGGACTCCCTGAACTCCAAGAGGAGGGATTTGATGGAGACTTCCCATTTAAACTCTCTCCACCTAATGTCTGGTTGTGGGTCTCTGCATCCGTTCCTCTCTGCTGCAGGAGGGAGCTTCTGTGATGGTGACTGAATAAGGCACCGATCTATGAGAATAGTAGAATATCATTAGAAATCATTTGATTGATACATTAAAAAAATTTAGACCAGTGGTATTTTTTTTACCCTAGGTCCCCATGCTGTCCAGTCTTTGATTCTTTGTTACCCAAGCAGTGTTGGGTATGAGTTCCTTCTTATGGAGTGAGCCTTAAGTCAAACCAGAAATTGATTGGCTACTTCCACAAGTTATGGGCCACCAGTGCCCTTGCCTATTTTTCAGGAAGGACAGACCACACGTCAAAGGGTTGTGACTGGGTTTGTGTTTATGTTTCTTCTTTGGTAGCATGCAGGGACCCAACTGTAGCAAAGACAGGAGAACATAGGGCTGCAGTCTCCATGTAGGCACCAGCTTAACTTCTCCATGTTCATCGAGTTGTGTGCACGCTGGTCTCAGCCATGGGGTCGCGCTATCAGTTTTGTGGAGAGAAACATTTTGTCTTACCATCAGCCTGAATTGTTTAGGGATTTTCATGGGACCCCTTTGGCCAAAAACTCAACTGAAGGCAATTGAATGCAATCCAGACTCACCCTTGGGAGATGACCAGTTGAGACTCAGTATGCCCCATTACTAGCAGTCCTTATGAGGGTCACCTTCATAGGTTTCAGGAAGTGTTCATTGCATTATGTTTCCATAGCCCTCCTCCAGATGCCCCCCAATTCCAGCTGTCTCTTCCTGCCCTATCTCCCTCCACCCCATCTCCGCTCCTACCTGATCCATTCCCATCCTATCCTGTTACCCTCCCTGCACCCCAGTCCACCCATAGAATCTTCTATTCCTCATTCCCAGGGAAATCCAAGCATCCCTACTAGACTCTCCTCCCTCGTTACCTAACCTCTCTGGGGCTATGGGTTATAGCTTGGTTATCATTTACTTAATTGCTAATTTCCACTTATAAGTAAATACAAACCATATTTGTCTTTTGGGTCTGAGTTACCTCACTCAGGATAGTTTTTTTGTTTTGTTTTCTAGTTCCATCAATTTGCCTGCTAATTTCATGATGTCATTTTTGTTTGTTTGTTTGTTTGTTTTCAAGACAGGGTTTCTCTGTGTAGCTTTGCCCTTCTCTTGCCTGCCCTGAAACTCTTGGAACTAGCTCTTGTAGAACAGATTGGCCTCAAACTCACAGAGATCTGCCTGCTTCTGCCTCCCAAATGCCGGGTTAAAGGCATGCACCACCATCACCTGGCTTATGATACAATTTTTTTTTTTTGAGACAGGGTTTCTCTGTAGCTTTGGAGCCTGTCCTGGAACTAGCTCTTTTTAATAGCCAAACAATACTTTTTTGTATAAATGCACCATATTTTCTTTACCCATTCTTCTGTTGAGGAACATCTAAGTAATTTCCAGTTTCTGGCTGTTATGAATAAAGCCACAGTAAACACAGTTGAGCAAGTGGCCTTTTGGTAGGATGGGCATCTTTTGGGTACATGGAGCATCTTTTGGGTACATGACCAAGAGTAGTAGAGTGAGGTCTTGAGGAAGATCAATTCCCAACTTCCTGAGAAACTGTCACACTGATTCCCATAGAAGCTGTACAAGTTTGCACTCCTACCAGCAGTGGAGTAGTGGTCCCCTGGCTCCATATTCTTAAAATCATGAGCTGTCACTTGTGTTATTAGTGTTATTAATTTTAATCATTCTGACAGGTGTAAGATGGAATTTCAAAGCAGTTTTGATTTGTATTTCTCTAATGACTAAGGATGTTGAACATTCCTTTAAGTGTTTCTTAGTCATTTGAGTTTACTGTATTGAAAACTCTCTGTTTAGATCAGTACCCCATTTTTAAATTAGGTTATTTGTTTCCTTTGTATCTATTTTTTGAGTTTTTTTAAATATATATTTTGGATATTGGCCCTCTATCAGAAGTGGAGTTGGCAAAACCCTTTTCCCAATCTGTAGGTTGCTGCTTTGTCCAAATGATGATCCTTCGCTGTGCAGAAGCTTTCCAGTTTCATGAGGTCCCATTATTGATTTTAGTGCTGATGCTATTGGTGTCCTGTTCAAAAAGTTGTCTCCAGTGCCAATGTGTTCAAGGCTATTCTCCACTTTCTCTTCTACCAGTTTCAGTGTGTCTGGTTTTATGTTGAGGTCTTTGACCTATTTGGACTTAAATTTTTTGCAGGGTAATAAATATGGATCTATTTACTTTCTTCTACATACTGACATCCAGTTTGGCCAGCACCCTTTGTTGAAGATGCTTTGTTTTTTACCCAGTGTGTATTTCTGACTTCTTTATTAAAAATCGGGTGACCATATGGATGTAGATTTATATGTGGGTATTCAATTCGGTTTAATTCATCACAGTATCTGTTTGTTTTTGTTTTTCCAATACTATACAGTTGGTACTACTGCAGTTCTATACTACAACTTAAAATTGGGAATGGTGTGACTTCCGGCAGTTTGGTTATTATTCAGGATTGTTTTAGCTATTCTGGGCTTTTTAACTTTTCTCTATGAAACTGAGAATTGTACTTTCAAGTCTGCAAATAATTTTGTTGGCATTTTGGTTAGGATTGCATTGAATCTGTAGATTGCTGTTGGTAGGGTAGCCATTTTTACTATGCTAATCCTACTGATCCATGCACATGGGAGATCTTTCCATCTTCTGAAATCTCCTCCAATTTCTTCCTGAAAAAACTTGAAATTTTTTAACATATAAGTCTTTCACTTGCTTGGTTAGAGTTACCCCCAAATATTTGATATTATTTGACGCTATTGTGAAGGGTGTTGTTTCCCTGATTTTGTCCTCAGTCCATTTGTCTTTTGTATTTGGGAAGACCGCTGTTTTTTTTTTAATTAGTCTTAAATCTAGCTACTTTACTAAAATAGTTTGTCAGCTTTAGGAGTTTGATGGTGACATTTTTTAGCGTCACTTACATATGCCATCATATTATCTGCAAATAACATTTCAGCTTCTACCTTTCCTCATAAAATAAACGTGACAATGTTCTTTCTGTTTCTATTTTGTGAAATTGGAGGAGTATTGACATTAACTCTTCTTTGATAATTTGGTAGAAATCTGCACTAAAACTTTTTGCTTGTATTGATTGAGAGACTTTTAATGACTGATTCTATTTCACTAAGAGTTATATGTCTATTTAAGTTGTTTATCTGATCTTGATTTAATTTTTGTAAGTGATACCTATTAAGAAAATGATCCATTTCCTTTAGATTTCCAAGTTGGTAGTATAAAAGTTTTTAAAGTTTGTCCTTATGATTCTCTGAATTTTCCTCGATGTCTATTGTTATGTCCCCTTTTCATTTCCAATTTTGTTAGTTTGGATATTCTCTCTCTGCCTGTAATTAGTTTGGATAGGAGTGTCTCTATCTTGCTGATTTTCTCAAAGAACCAGCTCTTTGTTTCATTGGTTCTTTGTATTGTTCTATTTTATTAATTTCAACCCCCACTTTGATCATTTCTTGTTTACTTCTCTTTGGTGTGATTACTTCTTTTTTGTTCTACAGCTTTCAGGCATACAGTTAAGTATCTAGTATGGGATCTCTCTGATTTTTTTTTTAGGCACTTAATGATATGATCTTTCCTTTTAGCACAGCTTTCATTATGTCCTATAAGTTTGGGTAATAATCCTAAAATATTATTCCGATAATATTCCGCGGAGATGGAAAGATGGCGCTGGACACAAACTAACCCACGTGTATAAGTTTATTAGAGGGTGTGCAGCACAGGCCCGTGAGGAAAG
>LOEQ01005745.1:47563-64468 GCA_001685075.1 Bramus lutescens | reverse complement strand
AAGCTGAAGATCAGCCTGTCTCAGCAGATGGGGGAGGGAGTGGGTGTGGCTTGTATCTTAAAGAGACGGAACAGATCATTACACCACCCAAGTCAGTTGGTGTGTGTAAAACACATTTCTAGCACAGAGATTACACTTTGGGGTTTTTCTGGGAAATAGATTTTGGAGCTTCCGGGTATACAGAACACTATTAGAGAGGAGAACACAGCCCATAGCTGACTAGGACTGATGACCTCTCCTGCCTTCCTTGTTCTGCATGACTCCCCACGATGGGGGTCTCTCTGAAGGGGAGGATAGCTAGAGGTGGAGATCAGAGAATGGTACAAATGAAATGTCGGGCAGTGGGCAGCCTAGGGGCTACAGGGTGTGTCCCTGAGACGGATGCAAGTGAAGACTCTATCACAACCTCATGAAAAGTCGGCAGAGAAGAGACACCCGAGAGAAAGTCAGAAAGGGGACTGGGGGTCAAAGTTAGAGACAGTGAATGATGGGAAGACGGGTTGGTAGGAGGAACCACTCCAGAGTGTGAGCAGGACTCAGGAATGCATCTGGCCACAGATTCTTCTTCCTTCCTAGTGCCCTAGGCATGTAGGTAGGGGCACATCTTCTTCTGGTGGGGCTGGTAGAACTTGAGGCTGAAATCTTCCCTGCCCCTTGGTCTTATTGATTTCTTCTGAAACAAAAATGGCGGTGTTTGGGGAAGGATTTGGCTGGTACTTTCTCATCCAGGATGGAGATTCCTCTACCAGGAATTTCCAGGCTAGAATGCAGGGGAGCTGGCCAGGTGTCCTGGTTTACTAAAGATCACATATTGCACTCTGAAAATAAGAGAAAATTTGAAGGAACCTTCACATGAAATGAAGGCCAATCAAGGGAACGAAAGGCAGTTGGTTTTCCTCTATAGACCTGTTCTCCTGACTCCTTGGCTCTTCTCTGGAAATCCTTAAAATGAGACTTCATCAGAACTAAGGGGCTTTTCTTGGTGGAAGACTTTTTTGTTGCTATTGTTCCATCTTTTCAATTTCTTCAAGAACAAAAAATGACACAAAAAGCAATCCACATAACACAAAACATACAGACAGTGTTCTCTAACTTGGTGGCCAACCCCTGCTTCTGGGAAGCCTACTCCTACCTCCAGACACAAACACCAAGGGCCAATGATGTTCTGGTGGTCCCTCAAGCTTGGGAATTAATGCTGCGACCAGCTTTTCCATGAATCTCACAGACAGGTGCATGCTACAGACAGAAGTTTACCTCTGAGAGGGCTTCAGATGCCTCTTTTCCACAATTCAGGTGTTGAGAACCTGTCCGTGGTCGCCTCCAAATGCTGGTTTTATCCGATTCACTCAGCTCCCAGTCCCAAGGCTTCTCATTGAGATCTAGGCGTTGAGGACTCTTGACTTCCTCCAAATGCTGGGCCTATGCAAAGTCTTGGCTCTCAGTACAATGGGAGCCCCAGGGCTCAAGGCTGAACAGAAAAAGGTGAATCAGGCTGAATACCCAGAGCTGAATGAGACCTCCAGATGTTATGGGTCTGGGGTCATTCAGAGACTCACCAGTCTGACGATTAATGAATTTTAGCAGAGAGGAGGCTTTATTACCCAGTGTGACTGGCCAGGGTCACACCCGAGACTCGAGTTTCTCAAAGTGTGTCCCCAGTAATTGTTAGTCTGGGTTTATAAAGGCAAAAACCACAAGGTTCAGTTTTGGGATCAAGCTAGCACATATTCTGCCTACGTGCAAACAGAGCTTAACTTTTGTAACAGACATCTGGCAGAGGCCTCAGTTATCTTGAGCAAGCAAGCATTTCACACAGAAGCAGAACCAGCAGTTAGTCTTGTGACCTGTTATCTTGTAAGAACAACAGAAGCAGTTAAACATTTTTACAAGACTGGGTGGTTCTAAGACTAGCCCAGATGTTCCAAGAAGTCATCTGTCTTGAGCTAGCTAGCTGACAGGATACAGTTTACAAACAGCTTGCAAGCTAGAACAATTGCAGTTTCTTAAATTTAAACATAATGCTGATCCATTTGGACTTGAGTTTTGTGCATAGTGATAGATATGGATCTATTTGCATTCTTCTACATGTTGATTTCCAGTTATGCCATCACCATTTGTTGAAGACGTTTTCTTTTTCTTTCCACTAAACAATTTTGGCTTCTTTGTCAAAAATTAGGAGTTCATAGATGTATGGATTAATATCAGGCTCTTCAATTTGATTCCATTGGTCCACCTATCTATTTTTATGTCAATACCAAGCTATTTTTATTACTATAGCTCTATAATAGAGCTTGAAGTCAGGGATGGTGATCCCTCCAGAAGTTCCTTTATTGTACAGGATTGTTTTGCTATCCTGGGTTTTTTGTTTTTTCATGTGAAGTTGAGTACTGTTCTTTTGAGGTCTATGAAAAATTGTGTTGGGATTTTTGGTGGGGATCGCATTGAATCTGCATATTGCTTTTGGTAAGATTGACATTTTTACAATGTTTTTCTTACCTATCCAAGAGCTTGGGAGATCTTTCCTTTTTCTGATATCTTCTTCAATTTCTTTCTTCAAAGGCTTAAAGTTCTTGTCATACAAGTCTTTCACTTATTTGATTAGAGTTACCCCCAAGATATTCTATCTTATTTGAGGCTATTGTAAAGGGTGATGTTTCTCTGATTTCTTTCTCAGCCATTTATCATTTGTATATAGGAGGGCTACCTTTTTTTTTAGTTAATCTTCCTTATTGAAGGTGTTTATCAGCTGTAGGAGTTCCCTGGTAGAATTATTAGGGTCACTTATGCATACTATCATATCATCTGCAAATAACGAAAGTTTGACTTCTTCCTTTCTAATTTGCATCCCCTTGATCTCCTTTTGTTGTCTTATTGCTCTATCTAGAACTTCAAGTACTACGTTGAATAGATATGAAGAGTGAACAGCCTTGTCTTGTTCCTGATTTCAGTGGAATCACTTTTCTCTCCATTTAGTTTGATGTTGGTTGTTGGCTTGCTGTATATTGCCTTTGTTATGTTTAGGTATGTTCCTTGTAACTCTGCTCTCTCCCAGACCTTTATCATGAAGGGGTATTGGATTTTGTCAAAGGCTTTTTCAGCATCTAATGAGATGATTATGTGTTTTTTCTTTCAATTTATTTATATGGTGGATTAGATTGACAGATTTTTATATATTGAATCATCCCTGCATCTCTATTTGATCATGGTGGATGATTTTTATATGTTCTTGGATTTGGTTTGCCAGTATTTTGTTGAATGTCTTTGCATCAATGTTCATGAGGAAGATTGGTCTATGATTCTCTTTTTAGTTGCATCTTTGTGTAGTTTTGGTATCAGGGTATCTG
This sequence comes from Bramus lutescens, assembly GCA_001685075.1. NCBI lineage: Eukaryota > Metazoa > Chordata > Mammalia > Rodentia > Cricetidae > Bramus > Bramus lutescens. The sequence goes on along the minus strand of LOEQ01005745.1, from coordinate 61,124 downwards.
TAGCCTTGTGAAAAGAGTTTGGCAATGTTCCTTCTGTTTCTATTGTGTGGAACAATTTAAGGAGTATTGGGATTAGATTTTCTTTGATATTCTGGTAGAATTCCGTGTTGAAACCATCTGGCCCTGAGTTTTTGTTTGGTTTGGTTTGGTTGGGAGACTTTTGATGACTACTTCTTTTTCCTTAGGGGTTATAGGTCTATTTAAATTGTTTATCTGGTCTTGATTTAATTTTGCTATGTGGTACTTATCAAGAAAATTGTACATTTCTTATACATTTTCCAATTTTGTGCAGTACAGGTTTTCAAAGTATGACCTAATGGGTTCCTGAGGTTCAGTTGAAGAGACAGAAGAAGGATCATATGAGCAAGGGAGGGGTCAAGATCATGATTGGGAAAACCACAGACACAGCTGACCTAAGCTAGTGGGAACTCACAGACTCTGGAATGACAGCTGGGGTACCTGCATAGAACCAAACTAGGCCCTCTGAATGTGGGTGACAGTTCTGTGACTTGGTCTATTACAGGGGAGGGCCTGGCAGTGGGACCAAGACTTGGGAGCCCATTCACTATAGAGGGAGGAATACCTTGCTCAGCCTTGATACAGGGGAGAGGGGCTTGGTCCTGCTTTAATTGGTATACCAGACTTTGTTGACTCCCCAAGGGAGGACTTACTCCCTCAGAGGAGTGGATGAGGGAGTCGGAGGGGGCAGGAGAAGGGGAGGGAGAACAGGAGTTGGTATGTAAAATGAAAAACAAAATTTAAATAAAGCATTGCTGCCCATTACACTGTGAGCACCTCACATGGTATAGTGAGGTCTGTTAATGGGGGCAGCCCCATGACCTTTCCCTCACAGTTATTACTGGAAATAGCAGGATCTGCTGCTGTGAGAGAGGGACTGTGAAGCTGATGAGTGGGTACGCTAAGTCCCTGTGCCTTGTGACACTGAGAATGGCAATGCTTAGAAACCACATGCCAGACTCTGTCCCTTTGTGCTTGAGTAATGGCTTACGACGAGGGATAAGGATAAGATTCCGGTTGTCCCCTTGTCGTCCAGACAAGGCCAAAAGGACCACTAAGTTCCTGTTTCTAGCCTCATAAACGATTTACCAACCCAGGCGAGGCATGGGGTCCTCACACCTGTAATCCCTGTAGTCCAGAGTCTGAGGCAGGAGGATTATGAATTCAAGTTTAGCCTGAACTACACACCAAGACCATAGAAAAAGGAAGAAAGAGAGAGAGGGAGAGAGAGAGAATAAAAATAAAATTTTGGGGGGGCTGTTTGTCTCTTCTCATCATTCAGAACACAATTCTTGTTAGCCAGACTTTATTTAATATTATCACCTCCCCAACAGGTCTCTGAAATTTGGTCTACCTTCAACAGGAGAAGCACACCATCCTCCTGATGAAATGGTACCCTAAAAATACAGCATCTTCAGGCACCGACAGGTCGTGCTGATGAGAACAGGAGGTAGGAACTGGTTTGGAAGGTTCAGGGGCAAGGAGTCAGAACATGAACAATTCTAACTCTTGTATTGCCCTTGGTTTTGTCCTGGCTGGAGCCCAGGCAGGTCAGAGGAGGGCTCGGAGTCCTTACTGGCTTCTCATAAGTGAGCAAGCCTGCCTGGAGGCTATATACAAAGTGTGACCCAAACTCGAGTTCGGACACTAGGACTTTCTGGACAGCTTTGGCACTGATCCTCTAAGTTTTCACAATGGGAGTGAGTTATATCTATTCCCCATTGCCCAGTTTTAACCCATCTCCTGAATGATTTTAGAGTCTTAATTTTTGAGGTGGGAATGTTACAATAGTCTTAGAGGCCATTAAGGATATCAGGGCTCTATAGAGACCCATTAAAGAAAAGTTATTTCTTCCCTGTAAAAAGAATGGACTCTATCTCTGGACCTGGATGGGGACTTGACATTTTGAACTGTTCCAAAGATTAGAAAATTACATATAGAGTCTTCTGCCATAAGGGTTAATCCATCTGGGCTTGTCAAGCACCTGGCTAAGAGACCAACCCTTGGGAGATAGATGATCCATTGAACACCATGTTAACAATGAGGACCCTAAAAGAGACATGCATGGTTCTAATCTACACGGGAAGTAGAAAAAGTCAAGATTTCCTTAGTAAATTGGGAGCATGGGGACCATGGGGAAGGTTGAAGGGGAGGGGAGAGGCAGGGAGGGGAGCAGAGAAAAATGTAGAGCTCAATAAAATCAATTAGAAAAAAAGAAAAGCATGTGGAGGAGAGGGAGGAATAATTATCCCCTTAATGAGATAAAGTCCTCACCCTTCCAGGAAGCCCTGCCTCCATGCAACCATTTTTGAGCTTCCACAGCTAGCTCTCAGCCTGAAAGTCTACTACTTACCCTTTTAATTTTTCCTCTTTTTCTTTCAGATACTGACTGAAGCCTGGGCAAGCTTTCCCAAATATTGGGGGCTTCCTTTCCCTGTTCCCCCCTTTCTGCCTTATAGCTGCTTCTCTACCCCCAGCAGTACTAAACCTGCCTGCTTTCTATCACACTCCCCCTTGACAACTGCTGAGATCTATGGCTCACCTGCTATCTTCTCTTAATCACTAATGAAATTGTCCACAAGCTCCCTTCCAAGTCCATTTCTAAATTCTATTATTAATGAGAGTAAGAGCCCAAGAGGATGCCCTGCAACAACAGCCTCCTTCACCACACCGCCCTTTCCTTCCCCTGTTTTTCCTGCAGTACTGTTCACTCCTCCCTGTAAAAAACAAAACCGTTTTTGCCTAATCTCTGAATTGTCCTGCTGACCTTAACCTTGGCATGGCGCTTTCAAACAAAGCATCTTTACCACGTTAGGATTTGCCCTTTTTTGGACTGGAGAAAGGGAGCGGTGATGGGAGGGACAAAGTACAAGTCCTTTTGGGGGCAACACTAGGGACTGTTTCTCGGTGAGGACCACAGTACAGAAGGTGAAGAGAGGCTCCTGAGAGTGTGATGGGTTCCGCCCAGAGCCAGCCAGGAAGAACCGGCCTGAAACTCCAGGGAAGTGTGCCAGGTGAACGCTGGTGACCCCAACTGAGCATCATTTTTGGTGCTCCCAGCCTCTGCTTCTCACCTCTGTAGGTTGTGTACCAACTCAGTGTTGGCCAGATACTGAGGATGGCAGCCTGTCTGGAGCCTGCACCACCTGCCACCTGGGCAGACTCTTTCCTGGGGCAACAGAACACCTTTCCTCCTGCGCATACAACCTCTTCCTATAAACAAGCTCTGTCTCAACACACAAATTTCTTCATCTTAAAACAACGCTGCCCTTGACCTCAAGTCCCAAGGGCTGCCCATTCCTTACAGACATACAGACAGACAGACAGACATTCAGACACACACACACACACACACACACACACACGGGGATGGCTGATCATTCTTTAAGACACACACAAACACACAGAAAGAGAGAGAGATTTAAGAGTGCCCTGCACCCCCTTGCCTGCCAGCCAACATGTCCCACCGTGCCCAACACATTCCTTGTGGTTAAACACCCTCCTCTGCAAGCTTCCTGTGTGGCGTTTGCGGCCACCATGTTTTGTGCCCTTCTTCTTCAGGGAGAGAGAGAGAGAGAGAGAGAGAGAGAGAGACTCTCCCTTTCTCATGTCATTCTGGCAATGCTGGACATGAATCCCATCCCAGCTCCAGCACAGAAGCATCACAGGTGTGGTTATGAGAGAGAATGTCACCAGTGGTCATATGGAGTGGATCGCCACTGCTGTCCTTCATGCTCTCCCAGGGGAATGGAAAGGAGGAGAGGAGGGGAAGGATTCTCTTTTAGTGATTCTCAGAGGTCATAAGGGGTCTGCTGGTTCTCAACCCCTTAAGAGACCTCAGCCCCTTCTAAAGGAGTAGACATTGGTTTCCTCAGGCTTCTTTGCCTGGGACCCAAGCAGCCTGCCCTCTGTTCTACAACATAATCTGTTGCTAATCTCTAGCTAAGGCACTGGGTAAAGCTGTTTTAAATCCTGGCTCCCTGGGCTCATGGCATTTGAGATATATAAATATGTTGCCATGGTAACGCAGTGATGGATTAATTACCAGATCCTTCTGGAGCAAAGCTGCTTTAGCAATGTGGAACCCCAGGATGGGGTGGAGGTGGGTGGTCCCCATCCCACCCAGCACACGATTGGGGCCATTGGACACATTGGATGGAGGTGGAGAAAGGCAAAGCAGCAGCCACCACCTCTATCTAATTCCCCCAGGAATTAGATAGAAATCAGTCATGCTTCTAGAATATGGAATATATATATATATANATATATATAATTTTAAATGACAAAGAACCCAAGTCAATGTGATCCTGTGTAAAATAATCAAGGCTGGAGGAATCAAAAAATCTGATTTCAAAACATACAAACATGAAATTTTTAAGATACCTGTATCATCCTTTTATTTATTTTTAATCTCTTATATTTATTTTACCTTCTGTGTATGAGTATTTCTCTGTGAGCATGTATGTGCACGGTGTGCATGTCTGGGGCCCACAAAGGTCAGAAGGTGGCACTGGGCTCCCTGGAACTGGAGCTACAGGCGGTTGGGAGCTGGGGACTGAACCCAGGTCCTCTGCAAAAGCAACAAGTGTCCTCAGCTGAAGAGCCATCTCCGCATCCCCGGGTCAGCCTTTCACCTAAGACTTCGCCAGATGTTATGCGGCCTCTGTGTCTGCTTCTTTCATGAGCTGATTCCTACAACCGCCCCCGCTACTACAACCAAGCTGTTCTTATCTGAAGATCGCTGGAAGCAGCTGGCTGCCAGAGTGCCTGCTCCATGGGAGTCGGTCTGCCGAATGTGCGGTTCTTCAAAGGGAGAGAAGCAATGACGGTAACAAAGCTGCCCCTGAGGACCTGTTAGGGACCCCAACGCAGAACGCGGTCCCCGCCTTTACATAAGCAACATTGGAAAGTTAGGTACGTTTTGCAGACAAGCCTATCCCTATTAGTTCTCGGACCTTGTCACCTATCTTCCCTTGGGCCCTCTCCCAGCCCTGTGGTCGGACACATCATCTGTGCTTGGCAAGTTTCATGTCAGCTTGACACAAGCTCTAGTCATCTGAGAGGAGGGAACCTCAATTGAGAAAATGCCTCCACAAGATCCTGCCGGAGGCAAGCCTGTAGAGCATTTGCTTCATTAGTGATCGATGGGGAGGGTTCAGCCCACTGTGGGTGGTGCCACCCGTGGGCTGGTGGTCCTGGGTTCTATAGAAAGCAGGCTGAGAAAGCCAGTCAACCGCATTCCTCTGCATTCTTCGTATCAGCTCCTGCCTCCAGGGCCCTGCCCTGTTTGAGACACAGCGACAGGAAAGGATGTCTGAAAGACCTTGGGCAAGCAGCTCAAAGCTTCCCAGGTTCCATTCCATGCTTTCATATGAGGGTGATGGAGCCCAACCTCAGTTTCTGTTTTTATCATGGATTATCTGTAGGTGCACATCTTCCTCAGTCTAATTAACTCACTTACAATTCACAATATAAACAGCTCAAATCGAACCGTGGACGAAAGGTTTTCCTATGACTGATGCTGCCCTTAATGGATTTCTAAAGGAATCAGGAACATCTCTGTGGTAACTGTCAGAGTTAGAAACATCTAGCTGAGGATTTACATCCCACTTACCAGCCATGTCCTCAGGTGAGTTGTGTAAGTTCCCCACACGCCTTTACTGTTCATCTGTTCAGCATTCATGCTAGGAGCTACTTTATGTCCTAGGAAATAAACACACAGTGCCTGCCCCACAGAGAGCACATTGTAAATGCTCATTGTCATCTTTGTTGCTGCAGTTGTCGGTAAAGTGACTTCAGTCTGCCTGCTTACTCTAAGGATGCCTGGTGACATGGTTCATGACCCATGCCCCACTAGCTGGTCTAGCTTCATTCTGTTGCCATGACAAAACACTCCCATCAAAAGGAACTTTAGGATAGAAAGGGCTTATTTCAGCTTCCAGGTTATTTTCCACGATGAGAGAAGTCAGGGCAGGAACTCAAGCAGAAACTCAAAGCAAAAACTGTGGAGGAACACTGTCCGCTGCTTCACAGGTTCATCTTGGCTTTCTTATAGAACCTAGGACCACCTGCCCAGGGAATGGTGACACCCACAGTGGGCAGGGCCTTCCCATATCAATTAATCATCAACACAACACCCCATAGACATTGCCACAGGACAATCTAATCTGTGAAATCCCTCAACTGAGACTCCCTTCTGAAGGAACTCTAGGCTGTGTTGAGTTGGAAATTAAACTAAGACACTAGCATAGATCAGAAACTAAAGTCTAATCCCATGATCGAGTGAAATAGGGCACAACCCAGGTCCATGAACTGAAATTAGGCTGAGTTTAGCATTAGAGGTTAATGCCTCCTGCTTATTCCCATAGTGGAGTAAATAAGTTTGATAGAACTTGCCTGGTTGGAGACAGAATAGCCTGAATTTGGTGGGGCCCATTCCATCAAGACAGACGCAATTAAAAGTGAAGTGCCAGCGGCGTTCTTCCCCCTCGTCTCGGAGTCCAGGAAACTCCAGGAAAGGCTTCTCCTGTCCTCCAGACTCCTCGGTCATGTGGCAGGTGGGAGCACAGTGGCTCTTCCTCTTCTCTGCCTGGAGTCAGGCTACCTGTAAAACCGACCCATATGCCACATTTTCCAGCCTATATTTCTGAAAAATACAGCTAAACCTAAACAAAAATGCCTTGAGCAGGTTAAAACCCAGAAAACGAGCTCCAAAGATGAGTTCTCATCCTCGCAATTCACCGTGGTTGATGGGCCATCACTGGACTCCAGGCAGCAAGTATCAAGCTGACAAATGCTCAACACTGTTTCCGAACACCTGCTTTCCAGGAAGAATTTTAGCACGTGCACATCTCTGCACTACAAATGTTCCCATCAGAGCCAGTTTCCAGATGCTGATATATTAACCATCTTGCACGATTCTTGCAGTTTTAACCCCTGGCTCACAAGGCTCTCACGGGTAGGCACTTCTGCCTCGAGGGCCACAGCACACTAGTACTGTCCTCCCTTCTCTGCTCCTACCTTACTCTACCTTCCTAATCCGAGTCTAGGGAAGCCTAATTCATCACATGGACATGGCAAAATGTTGAAGCTGGTGAAGAGGCTTTGGCTTACTCCCTCAATTTTGACATCTTCCAGCCACAAGAATTGTAATTCTTTTTTATAAAAAGTAATTTATGTATTCTTACCTTATGTACATTGGTGTTTTAACTTCACATATGTCTGTGTGAGGGGGTCAGATCTTGGAGTTACAGACAGCTGTTAGCAGCCATGTTGGTGCTGGGACCTGAACTCAGGTCCTCTAGAAGAGTAGTCAGTACTCTTGATCACTGAGCCATCTCTCCAGCCCAGAACTGTAATTTTTAACTCTGCTTCAACCCAAATTGCTAGGAAACCTCCCCAGAAGAAACAACAGACAACATGATGGGTACCAGACAAGACACTGTCTCATCCAGAGACCAAAGAAGTGTCTGTAACTAAACCTGAATGGAAACAAAGTCCTTACTCTCTCAAAGAGCCGTGTTTGGGGATGAGCCTGAAGCACAGCAGGGAAGGATGTAAAAATTGACAGGAGATATTTCTGAGCCTCACAGAGATGCTCAGAATGTCTCTGAGCACATTCGATCATCACCTCCGTGTGTTGTCTCTCTTCCTGATATTTAAATGCAATTTTGATGTCTGCCAAGTTAAATTACCTATTTGACCAATTCATGCCCTTAAGAAAAAAAATAATGCAATTATCCTTAATAAGTATAACTACCGGCCTGTTTTCACTTGATAGGTAGAAAGCTTTATGCCTTTTATTAGCATGCCTTCAAGCGGACCATCGGGCTTTTCAAACAGCCAGAATCCAGCTCTCCATGGAGTGCCAGACGACACCAGAGCCTCTCCAGTCCCCTGAACAGCTCAAGCTTGAAAGAAAAGCGCACACATCAGAGGATGCTCTCTCACAGAATCTGACAAAGGAAATCCTACATGGATTTTGAGAAAAGGAAGGCAGTGTCCTAGTTCACCCTTTCCCCCACCCATCTAGCTTCAAAGCAATAAAAACACTGCTCTTATCTTAAGTGGCTTTGATACAGACCTTCTTCACTCTCTGTTCCTGTGGTCTTCCTTCCTGGTGGTAGTAGAGTTTTCTCCAATGGCAGCCTGTTCTTACCCTAACATGCCATTCATTCTACAAGTCCAGTGTCTCCTCCTTCCTGGGTCTTTGCTGCTGGGGTCCTTCCACTGAGATGACTTACTTTCAGCTAAGTGGTCCTCTCAGAGTAGACTGGGATGGGGGCTTACTTAGGGGGAAAGTGTCTCAAAAGTTTAGGGGAGGACTTTGCTTTTTCTTTTTTTTAATAGGGAGAAGTAAACGAAGCTAAAAAGGAGAACGAACAAGGTGGCGCAGTTAAAAAGGCCACAGCCTGTCCTTGGAAGGGGCAGTGAGGACTCTCACATGCTGCCTCAGGCTGGCTGCAGGTCAGAGTTCAGAAGATGCTTTGGTGAACTAAGGTTGTGTTCTCATGGAGAACACTGGTGAGAGGCAAAGATGAGAATCTGCAGGAACTTTCTGGCCTAGTTTAGGAAAGCGAGGGGATGCCCTTGGATCTTCACTGCATCACACAGGTAAGAAAGGGGCCCTGAGGTTATTGTCCTTTGTTTTCCAGAACACAGACAGGGAGGGAAGACTTCTGACCCTGTCGTCCAGTAGTTCCAGGTTTGTGTTGGTGATGCACCAGCATAGCTCTCTTCTCAAAGAGCAGAGATGGGGTGTAGTTGATTGTCTTTTACTCTTTAACTTTTGGGGCCCGCCACCCAGCTCCTAAATAAATACACAGAGGCTTTTTTCTTACTTGTAAATGTCTGACCTTAGCTGGGCTTGTTTCTAGACAACTTTTCCTAACTAAAATTATCCCATCTGTCTTTTGTCTTTTATCTTTCTATATTCTATGTATCTTTCTTTACTTCTTTCTCTGTGGCTGGCTGTGTGCCTGGTCCTTGGAGTTCTCCTCTCCTCCTTTTCTCCTTCCTTGATCCTCTCCTCCGGATTTCTCCTTCCATTTATTCTCTCTGCCTGCCAGCCCCACCTATCTTTTCTCTGCCCAGCTATTGGCCGTTCAGCTCTTTATTAGACCAATCAGGTGTTTTAGGCAGGCAAAGTAACACAGCTTCACAGAGTTAAACTAATGCAACATAAAAGAATGCAACATATCTTTGCAGCATTAAAACAAATGTTCCACAGCATAAACAAATGTAACTTGTTGTAAAAATATCCCACAAGTGGGTTTACTTGGAGTCAAATGGAACACAGATTTAGGTAAGCCCCAATTCCATGTTCCAGTGTAGAAGCAGCATCATGACTTCTATAGTACCAGAATAAAGAAAGTCATACATCAAGGCACTTTTCAAATACATCAGTGGAAACATTAAGTGGGTCATTGTAGCATAGAGGAACTGTGGCCTCAGAAGACACTCCCAGCCTTTAGGTTTGTAGAAACTGTGGTCTTGCTAATATACTCCAAAAGGTTTTCATCTGTTAGCCATGTGGTGTTAGGTCCAATTTAGAGGTGGTGAAGAGTGGCTATTTAGGGGCTAAGCTGGCCCAAGATAAATTAATTGAGTATGGACCTGCAACATTCCAATGTTTCTATAGCACTCAAACTTAGTCAGTCTTGCAGAATGCACAGCTTCTCTCTTGAGACCTGTGCCACATTCCTCCTGTTGGCCAAAAGTGACAGTCTGTGCATGTGGGAGCCACACATTAGTATATGGTCTATTGTCCTAGGAAGGCCCATTCCTAGGATGTGCAATAGATAAGACCAAGTGGTGGTCAGCCAGCAGTCTTTAGGAGAGAGGACAGTTAGTAAAGTCCTGTAGGCAAACACTCCTGGGTCATAGAGTTAAACTCTACTAGACAATGATCAAGATCTGATGCTTTAATTCTCTGTCTTTGACATAACATGTAACAAATATAGTAAAACTAATATATTAAAAATTAAAATAATCAAGAACACTGGCTTCATAGAGTAAAGGTAATACACAAAGGAAAGAGGCATTTTAAACAAACAAAAATTACACATTTTTAAAGAAGCTTAGATTGACTGTACATTTCCCCCTATATTTGCAGTTATTTGTACTCTATGGATGACCTTTTATATGTGGTATATTTAAATAAATCTATTATCTTTTCATTTTAGTGGGTTTTGTTGTTGCTGTTGTTGGTTTGATTACATTGCCATAACCTCTGTAGAACAGCTGACTTTAATTCTAGGAACAATTGACCTTCAATATCTAAATTGGTATATCTCCTATCTATGGATGGTCATTTGTATTATATTGGCATTATACCAGATTTTAGTTTGTAAAAAAGCCACGATGCTTGAGGCTTGGGTCCCAGAACCCTAGCCAGGGATAGCAAGGGAATGAAGAAAGGACGGACACAGGCAAAGAAGCTGAGGTCGGATGGGACTCTCCAACTGCCATAGTCTGACCATCAGCATGTTTATTATGGACAACATAATAAGAAGAAGGGGTTGGCTAGTCATGGTAGGAGGTCTGTAGATGAGCAGTCTCGGGCTGTAAACATACAGGAAGAAGAAGTCATAGTTGCTAGTCTTTGCACACACTGATCAGTCATTCATACACGCTGAACCTCTTGAGGCTGGCCCATATGTGTAAGGGCTTTGCCATGAGCCAGTCTGTCTCGGAGTCCTCAACAGGCAATGTTCATGCCAAAGTACTTGTTCACTCAGGATTTCATTCACTCAGGGCTTTCTCCTCTCCCTAAAGAGATAAATGAAAAGCCAGATTAGAGAAAATATATTAGATAACAATATAGTATTTCTTTAAACTTTCTTTTAGTAAGATTGTCGTTTTATACACCAAATCTTAGTAACAGTGATTAAAACAGGGTTAGACCAGTTAGAGATGAGAATTTATGGGGCTATAAGCATAGTTAAATCTTACTTCTTACTCTAATGATTATGAATGAAAATGGATTCTAGGAGTCACTGTAGTATTGTCCTACAATAGTAGATAACACAAATATTGCTTACTTAATTCTTTAATTGCAGTTAATCGTACTATAGAACACCTTAAATATTAACTTAATAAACGTCAGTACTTGGGACTTGTAATGACAATTCTTGGTTGTCAACTTGACTCTATCTGGGATGGACTAAAATCCAGAAATGGAGGGCACACCTGTGAGAGATTTTCTGCTTGATTTGAAGTGGATAAATCCACTTTTAGTCCAGACTTTTGAGGTAGGAAGACACATCTTTGATCTAGATATTAAGGCTAGAAGATATAGGCCTTTAATTCGGGTCTTGAGGCAGGAAAATGCATGCCTTTAATCCAAATCTTGAGTTGGGAAGACAAAGCTTTAATATGGGCCATACCTTTTACTGGAAGTCTATATAAGGACATAGAAGAAAGAAGCTCGTTCTCTCCTTCTGCCCCACCCCACCCCCGTCTGCTTGCTCTTGCCTTGACAGCACATCCATTTCTTCACTAGCACAGGAACCTACTTTTTCGGGTTTCCAGCATATGCAGAAGACCAGCTGAGACACCCAGACTTGTGGGATTAAACAGTTACTAGATTCTTGAACTTTGCATTCACAGCTAGCCATTGTTGGATTAGCTGGACTATAGCCTGTAAGTCATTCTAATAAATCACCTATAACTTTAATTAACTAAAATTAAATCATCTAATAAATTCTAATAAATAAATGACATTCTGAGTTCAAGCTCCAGGACCCATAAGACAGGAGAGAACTGACAGTGGACTTAAATATCCTTAAATTGCCTATAATTATATACACATACACATTTATATACAAAACATATCTAAAAGCACAGAGACTCGTGATCCTCCTAATCCTCAGGATGAAGAGCTGAGCATCTCAGAGGAGGGCAATTATCCAATAGGAAAAACTGCACCTGGAGCAGAAGCAATCATCTCTTCAAATTAATTCTCCCCTCAAGCCATAGGAGCCATGCTGTAGACCCAGAATCAAGACAAGGATCAAGATGGTAACGCTTTGATCAGACCTGTGCAATTATGTATACACTGTCTTTCCAAAATATCCCTTAAATTAAAATTTCAAAAACATTACTTCCTGCAAAGAAAAATCTAGAACCATCAGCACCTCCTTTGCCATTGTTCTGTCCCTTTAACTGGCAATGACATGAAGCCATGCTTAGCAAGGTAGGGCAGCTGGAACTGAGACTTTTTCCCTTAAAAGTTTAGGTTTACTCTGAGCCAAAAGGAAGCTGTAGCTTACATGAGCACTTACTTACAAGTCAGTTTTGTAATAAGTAAATGAGACTTTACACATAAGCACATAAGCACTGATAGACAGTGTATACACACATGTATGATTAATACAAAAAAGTAGGTTTTTAAACCAGCATTTTGAATGTTGTTGTTAAGATTCTATTTCTTATAATCCTCACTGTGAAAAGAAACAGCATGAAGTTCTTTAGCAAACATGTGTATCCATTGTTTTACATGTAGTCCAGCCTTAATAAAAACCTTACATTTTTATATTAACATATTTTGGAAAAGAAAACATATGATTTTTACATTATTTATGACAATTATACAAATGAAATACAATTTGAATTAATTTTTTAATTTAGAAATCCTTATCAAAATCTATGAATATAACATTAGATTACAGCTTAAATGAAATCTTTATCTTACAACTCTAATGAATGTTGTTGTATGATATATATATATAATTAAAATTTTACAGTTTTAAGAAACACTTAATAGAACCAATATAACATTTTACTATTTTGTTTTATTTTTCAAGACAAGGTTTCTCTGTGTATCTCTGACTGTTCTGGAACTTGCTCTGTAGACCAGGCTGGTCTCAGACTCACAGAGATCCTCCAGCCTCTGCCTCCTGAGTGCTGGGATTAAAGGTGTGCACCACCACTGCCTGGCTAACACTTTACTAGTATTTAAGAAGTTCTGAGTATTTATGGTTTATAAGGCAGTATGCATTTATCAGGCCTTTAATACATCACCAAAATACTCACTTTGATAAATACGCACATGTGTATTTTAATTGAGTATATAAAAAACAATTTTAGCACCCAATAAAAATGATTGGACAAAACCAAAGTGGCTGCAGTTTTGATACAAACAACATAAGTAAACAATTTTCATAGACCCGATGCAGTTGAGTGAACTCTGCATTTGTCCCACTTTCTCTTTAAGATGTGAGGAAGACAACACAAAGAATCCAAGAGTGGGGTTTGTCACATAGACGTAAGGAAGTATTATTTTCTATTGTTAAGAAATAGTTAGCAGCAGATAGAGTGATGCATAACTTTCATTCCTGAGACTGGTGGTTCTCTCAGTTCCAGGCCAGCCTAGACTACAGAGCAAGTTCCAGGACAACCAGGGCTACACAGAGAAACCCTGTCTTGAGAAGAAAAAAAAATCCAAAAAGAAGAAGGAGAAGGAGGAGAAGAAGAAAAGAAGAAGAAGGAGAATGAGAAGAAGGAGGAGGAGGAGGAGGAGGAGGAGGAGGAGGAGGAGAAG
>LOEQ01005745.1:18961-37909 GCA_001685075.1 Bramus lutescens | reverse complement strand
CTCTCTCTCTCTCTCTCTCTCTCTCTCTGGGGCAGGGCAGGGTCTCACCCTGGAACCCTGGCTTGACACTCACTATTTAGCCTGGACTAGCCTCAAACTCACAGCTCACAGCCATCATATTGGGATTACAAGCCATGCCACATCTGGCTTTCCTTTCACCTGTTCACCCTCCCTCCCTCACTGACTTACTGAGCTTGGAGGCTTGTTTTGTTTTGCTTATTCACCATGGGTGAAATACTGCCATTCACACAACCTTGGCCTTGCCCTTACTCACCAATAAAAATCCTGAGGCTCATTTAATTAACACTCACCTGTTGGTTAATATTTTAGTGCTTTAAGAAAAGAGGAAGAACACAGAACCCATTGCTTAGTGGCTGGAGAAGGCTCTAGCTCACTCACCATCACTGGTGTGCAACCAAGAAACATGTCTGGAAAGTTCTCCGGTCTGATGGTTAACAGCTTTCATCCGTCTCAGCAATTTCTCGAGAGCTCTAGTGAAAGAAGGCTTGTTGAAGGAAAAAGCTGCACAAATGGAAGACAATTAACTTCTCAGAGCCACCAGACACCCGAGGTCATGGGATAAGCAGTTTCCTGATGTCTTTTAGAAAGGCACCAGGGCCTCGGAGATGTAGCGCTCAGGACTTTCTCACCCAGAAAGCAAGTCATTAGGATCAATACGCGGCAAGAGCACTTCCATTATTGATTTGGTGAATTGCAGACGTCTGAATACAAACCAGGGTGGGAGGGACTCGCCTTCTCCTCACTCTGTCTGGAAAGGTCACTGCTGTGAAGGAAGGGGTGAGCTTGTGTGGCTTCACACCACAGACCCCACCAACTTCCTCAAGTTGTTCGCTGACTTCTCTCTCACACCCAATTAGTAAACATTTGAAACATTAAAAACAAACTGGGCAGTGGTCGAGTGTGAGAGGAGAGAACCCATGCCAGCCTGAGCTGTGTAGTATGGTCTAGGGAGTCTTATTACGCAGAAAGGTCTATTTCAAAACAATAAAAAAATGCATATAAATATGCTGTGGGCTAATGCTCTTATACGCTGTAAAGATTTGTCACTTGTATTGGTTTAATCAAATGCTGAATGGCCAGTAACCAGGCAGGAAGTATAGGCAGGGAGACCAGACTAGGAGAATTCTGGGAAGAGGAAAGGCTCAGTCTGCAGTTACCAGCCAGACGCAGAGGAAGCAAGATGAGAATGTCTCCCTGATTAAAGGTACCAAGGTACGCGGCTAACATAGACAAGAATTGTGGGTTAATTTAAGTTATAAGAGCTAGCTAATAATAATCCTGAGTTGATAGGCCAAACAGTTTATAATTGTTATAAGCCTCTGTGTGTTTCTTTGGGACCAAATGGCTGCAGGACCAGGAGGGACTATGTAAACTCTGTCTACATAAATACAGTTATAGATTGAGAGACAGATGTAAGCTGGGACCAGAAATACTACATAGTTGGGGGTTTGGGAGATGGCTCAATGGTTAAGAGCACATACTGCTCTTCCAGAGGACCTGAGTTCAGTTCCCAGCACCCATATCAAGTAGCTCACAACTCTGTAACTCCAGTTCCAGGGGGATCTGATACCTCTGACCTCTGGGTACTTACATCCATGTGTGATACCCACACACACACATACACATAATTAAAATAATACAAATAAATCTAAAAACACTAGATAGTCAAAGGAGGCTTTTTCTAGTAATGTAAGATTAGTTCAATATTTGTAAATCATACTATTTATCATATTACCGGCTAGATAGGGAAATTCACATGATAGTTACCATAAAAGCAGAAAGCATTCAACAATTTTCAACTCTTTTACGATGAAAGCCTAGAAATCAGAGGGAATGCTTTTGCCAGCAATCATGAGGACCTGAGTTTAAATCCTTGGAACCCATGGAACACAGCATAAGGTAGGCTGTGATTATATAACCCCAGTGTTCCTTCACTCAGACAGGAGGTTCAGATGGGAAAATCTCTGGAGCGGCTGGGCTAGTGAGCCTGCATGCGTGCATATGTTAGAGGAGGAACAGACATAGTGAGGAACAGGGTAGCGAGAACAGACCACGGACAGTGTACTGACATTTGACAAGAGCAGAAAGGCAGTCAGGAGAATGGCTAACCTTTGCCACAAAAGAAAACAATGTGGCCAGGTGTCCACGGTACACAGAAGTTAACTCAACATGAATTATAGACCTAAATATAAAACCAAAGTTTTAAGAGGAGGGCTTTTAGGGAGGGCTGGAAAGATGACTCTGTGGTTAGAGCATTTTTTGCTCTTCAGAGGACGTGAGTTCCATTCCCAGCACCCACATCTAACAGCCCACAACTGTCTGTAACTCCAGCCCTGGGGTATGTGACACCCTCTTCTGGCCTCCAAGGGAACTCACATGTAAAGAGATATATGTTCATGCAAATAGTTAGAATTTTAAATCCCCCCCAAGCCGGGCAGTGGTGGTGCACACCTTTAATTCCAGCACTCGGGAGGCAGAGGCAGGCAGATCTCTGTGAGTTCAAGGCCAGCCTGGTCTACAAGAGCTAGTTTCAGGACAGGCTCCAAAATACAGAGAAACCTGTCTCGAAAAGCCAAAAAAAAAAATCCCTCCCCCAAACTCCCCCAAATTTTTTAATCTATTTGAGGAAAACAGAAACAAACGAAATCTATGTAACTTTGGGTCTGATGATGATTTTTTAGATATAATGTCAAAGGCACAACCCAAACATTCTTGGTGGAAATATGGGTTGCCA
This sequence comes from Bramus lutescens, assembly GCA_001685075.1. Lineage (NCBI taxonomy): Eukaryota > Metazoa > Chordata > Mammalia > Rodentia > Cricetidae > Bramus > Bramus lutescens. The sequence continues at coordinate 35,154 of LOEQ01005745.1, read as the reverse complement.
GAGACTTTGGGGAAGAAATAAAGCAAATTAATCAAACTTTAAAATTGATAATATTTTTCAGTAGAACAGCCCCATGGCCACATGGCAGTGTGTGCAGACATCCCCATGGCCACACCTCAGTGTGTGCAGACATCCCATGTCCACGTCACAGTGTGTGCAGATATCCCCATGGCCACGCCACAGTGTGTGCAGACATCCCATGGCCACGTCACAGTGTATGGTGGACTTGAAGCTTCTCCCATGGAGAGGGAGTGCAAAAATCCACACTAGGGCCTAGCTTGGAGTTCTATCAGCTCTGAGGAAGAGGAAGTAAAAGATGGGAAGAAGTCACAGGGATCTCAATGATTGCTCACCAAGGATGCCTGGCAGGACCGAAATAGATTAAGCAGAAAGGCCTGTGTTAGCGTGTGTCAGCGTGAGCCTCACAGCAACTCCGGCCCCAAAGGGCAGCACACACCCTGCAGAAGTCTCACAGTTACAGCTCCTACACTAGTGTGGTGGTTTGAAAGAAAATGGTGCCCATAAGAAGGGGCACCACTAGGAGATGTGGCCTTGTTGTAGGAAGTGTGTCACTGCGGCAGCACCAGCTTTGCGTTTGTTTTTAATTCAAGATTCTCTCAGTGTGACTCTCATCTTGCCTGCAGGATGTAGCACTTTCAGCTCCAGCACCACCAAACCACCATTCTCCCCTTCATGATGCTGATGGACGGAACCTCCTAAACTGTCAGTGAGCCACCCCCAATTGAATGTTTTCTTTGCAAGAGTTGCTGTAGTCATGGTGTCTCTTGACAGCAATAGTAACCCTAAGACAGCTAGCTTCATGCGCTCCAAGAAAGCTGGCTGAGCAAATCCAACAAGTGGCATCTTGGCTCTCATGGGACTCCATTCTGAAGAGGATAAGACAAAAGGACAATGAGATTTTCAACAGCCAGGAGAACAGAGCAGCAAGAACAGAGAAGCAGGTGATGTGGCTCTGGGGGGCGGGGGGCAGAAAAGCTATAGGTTGGGTTGAAATACTCCTACCTGTCCTCACTGGTCCAGCAAACCTGACCTCGGAGGCCTTCCTCCTGCGGACAAGGAGGTATGCAGACTCCTCCAAGAAGCCTCAGGGTCTTGCATCAGGAAGAACACTTGTTCAGACCTGTCCCCTGTGTCACCCTGACAGGTCAGACTTGTGATTCCAGCTCAGGCTGTTGTCCCAGACACCCATCAGGATCTGGAATGTCATTAAGGCCCTTACTTATTTCACACCCTAACACTGGGTCAAATTCACAGCTTGGTTCTCAAAGGCAGAAAAAACAATAGTGATGAAAAGATGAGAGAGGAGCTGCAAGAGACAAAAATCACAGAGACCTGAAAGCAAAGCCAGAGAGCCAGGCTCTCCTGAGGAAGAACAGAGTGGAACCCATGATCAAAGGCATAACAGAGCAATCTGTGCCAAAATGGGAGAGTAATTGCACATTTCAATGTTGTATTTTTAAAAGCTACAGCGGGGTATGGTGGTGCATACCTGTAATCCTGGCACTTAGGAGACCAAGGCCTTCCGGGGCAACAGAAAAACTGTGCCTTAAAAAGAACAATAAAAAGTCTGTAAGTCCCACTCTAGAAACTGCAGTGGGAAAAAAATGTGGGGTGGGGGACCCACGCTGCAAACATCCTGCAGGAATGCTACTTTACTCAAAAAGAAATTGAGAGCTGGAGAGATTCACAGCAGGAAGGGGTTCTGGCTGCACAAACCCAGCTGTGATGGTCGGGACCCACAGACAGCTGGGCACGGGGATACCCATCTGTGATTCCAGCAACAACTTTGGCAAGATGGGAGGCAGACAAGAGACTGGCCCAGAAGCTGGAAGCCAGCTAACCTAGAGTACACAGCACAGCAACACACACAGTAAGAGAGACTGTCCCTCGACAAGATGGAAGAGGAGAAACAACTTCCTTCTGAAAATCATTCTTTGACCCCCACGTAACATACATAGTGTGTGCCCGCACGTGCACACACATGTGCACACAAACACACACACACACACACACACACACACACACACACACCAGCTGAACCTGGGCATACATTCTGAAGGGTGAGGCAGAGGATCTCAAGTTCAAGTCCTATGTGGGCTTCAGAGTAAGGTCAATGACAGCCTGTTTCAAACAACAAAGTAAAATGGAGGGCTGAGCTATAATTCAGTGATAGAGGGCTTACCGGCCGTGCTCAAGGCCAAGGGCTCAATCCCCACTACTGCAGAAGTTATTTATACATTATGCAAAGAATAAAGAATAAGCAGACTGTGGGGACCCCTGAAATCCTGAGAGAATGTGTACTGTTGACACTAGCATGACCAACCACATCAAGGATGCCAAGGCCTTCTCCCTGGCCCAGAAAGACAGGATGGAAGATTGAATAGTTTAGAATAGGAGAAAGTTTGCCCATTAAACGTTAGAGTCTTTAAAACTTTCTTGGTTTTCTCTGAAAACAACACAACTATTATACTTCTTTCCATGTCAAACAAGAAGTCATCGATATTAAGAGTTGTACATTATGTTGTTAAATTACCACGTGCTCCTGAGTTCCCTGAGAAACTGGCTGTGGAAGGCGGCCTGTGCTCTCCCTCCCACTTCAGACCCAAGCACGTGTGTCTCAGAGTGTCCTCCAACTCCTCTTGTCTGGGGATGGGCTACCCTTCCAACTCTGTGATGGGGAAGGAAGAGAAACACAAAATAGCTCAAGAGGGAGGGGGAAAAAGCTGAAAGTGCCTGCAGCAGAAGAAAGCCAGAAGTTCAGCCAGGGAAAGCTCATCAGTGGGAAGAGGTTGTCAGCCTCAGCTTCCCCAGGTGCTGTGGGCTGGATGTTGTGAGAGCCCACTTTGATGGCATCATCTGTGTTCTGTTTGTTCTTTTTCTTGTGAATCTCAGGTGAGGGTACCTGGCTTTGCCTGGAACTCTATCAGGGACTCCAATGGCTGCCTCATCTTCCCAGGTGGATTTCTTCTGCTGGATGTTTTGAGCACCTATTAGTTTAGCTATCTACCTGCAACTTGTTATATATTCTTTTACTTTGGTTTGCCATATGCTCACTCATTCAGAACTGTGGGGATGGCTGTTGTAGATAGACCAGTCTCCATTCTGTACAAAGCAACAGTTTAGTGCCAAACTCTGACGGCTCACCAGCAAAAGCTTTGAGGTAGAAGAGGCAAGAAGGAAAGCTTATGAAGACGTGTAGCAATTGTGCACTTTCACGATACTCTTTCATCACTAAGCCTGAGAAACCGAAAGAGCCTTAAGATATTATTTAAAAACATATAAGCCCCCATCAGCAGAGCCAAAACCAGACTTCTGTAAACCAGACTCACTAGAGGAGGGTGAGGGCAGAGAGGAAAAACAAAGGAAGCACAGACCCTGGAGAGGATGCAGAGACCAGAGGAAGAAGCCAGGCTGCTGCCTGTGGGGGCTGCTGCTGCGCCACCCCACGCCCACTCCCAAGCAAGGCTCATTGTTTTCTTGGATCCCAGGAAAACAGACATTCTCTGAGGAGCAGAGTCACAGACTCGAAACAGGATTTTCTGTGGAGATGGGAGCTATTAACCTCATGAACTTCCTATTAGATCTTTCTTTTTACTCTCAAACCTTGTTGGATTGCCAAACCTCTTAAAGTTTCCTGTGCAATTTGGCAAAAGTATGAAATAATACATAACACTATGGATAAATCTCATAAAAATGGCTAGGAAATCAAAAAGTTGTTACAAACTCTACACATCATTATTTAAAAGTCTTGAGCTGGGTAGTGGTGGTGCACCCCTTTAATCCCAGCACTCGGGAGGCAGAGGCGGGCAGATCTCTGTGAGTTCGAGGTCAGCCTGGTCTACAAGAGCTAGTTCCAAGACAGGTTCCCAAAGCTATAGAGAAACTTGATCTTGAAAAACAAAAAAACAAAAAACAAGTCTAGGAAGGGTATTGATGAGAAGCAGACAGTGGTGGCCTGGAGTTGAGTACAGCGTGAGGCAAAGTCCACAAGAAACCCTCTTAGGGTGGGGGGCTAGTCTCTGTCTTAGTTGAGGCTGTGATTCCATAGAAAAAAGTTGCCAAAACTCAAAAAGCTACACAAATGAACTATTGTAAGTGTGGATTGTAGTGATAAGTTTAAATGCCCCTATTTAAAAAAAAAAAAGACTTCATTCTCAGACTCTCTATGTAGTCCTGGCTCTCGTGGAATTCCCTGTGTAGACTAGGTTAGCCTGCAACCCACAGAGATCCTCCTGTCTCTGCCTGAAAGTACTGGGATTAGAGGTGTGTATCGCCACGCCCAGCTCAGCAATGATAATTTAAATATTATATATCAAAGTCTACAGACTAACACTCTGGAGATTTTTTATTTGAATAGCTTTGAATGTATAGATAATCATGTGATTTTATCATATAGAACACAGTATTTTGGAATCCATCTGGGATGATAATGTTGCTAATTAACAAATACATTGCACTGTATAGGTTTCTTCTTTTGGCAAAGCAAACAGCAACTACTCTCTTTACATTTTCAAGACTACAATGTGGTGACCTTAACTCTGGTCACCCTGAAGTACAGTCTACCCCTTTGGAGTATGGTGTCACTAACTCTGGTCGTCTTGCTGTACGGTTTTGTTCCTCCTACCTATGTATGTCTTCAGCCAACATCTCATCCTCTACTAACCTCCATTTCCTGCTTTGCTTCTACAACTCAAGTTTTATTGAGACCCTGTGAGTGAGCGCATGTATTAATTTTTATTTCTGTGTCTGGCTTATTTTAGTTAATATAGTATCTTCCAGGTTCACCCAGGCCACAACAAATGGCAGGGTTTCGTTCTTCGGCTGAATAGTATCCCATCGACGATGTATACCATGTTTGCTTTCTTCCCTGTTCACTGACAAACACTCAAGTGTGCTGTGGCTTGGCCACTGTGAATGCAGCAGCATGGGAATTCCGCAACCTCTTGGACTACTGTTTTCCTTGCCTTAGGATGGATACACAGTGCTGAGGTTGCTGGCCAGAGGTCTAGTCTAATCTTTATCTCTTTGTGGCACCTTCACACTTTTCCACAACAGCTATACTAACTTATGCTCCTATCAGCAAAGCTTTCAACTTTCCTTTTCTGGATATCCTCACCAATCTTCATCTTTGGGGATTTTCTTGTAATACCCCTTCTGCCTCATTGTGGTTTTTAGTTTCATTTCCTGGATGGATAGTGATGTTGGCTCTGTTTCATATGCCCTCCTGGCCACTGTGTGTCTTCTTTGGGGAAATGTTTATTAAGCTTTTTTAACAGTTAGTTTGTATTGCTAACTTGACTAGGTTTTAAATCACCTAGGAGTTTGGTGAGGCACACTCTAGGTGTGTCTGTGAGGGAATTTTCAGATAGGATTAACTGGAGGGGGGAGGACATTCTGAGTGTGGGCAGCAACATCCGATTGGTTCAGGGTCCTGTTGCAGGATATTTGATTACACTATATAAAGATAGGTCGCTTTGATGGGTTTAATAAAAAGCTGAATGGCCAATAGCTTGGGAAGAATTCCAGACACAGAGAGCACTGAGAAGAAGGGCAGAACCAGCAAGGATGCAGAGCAAGCAGTATGGGCATTACAAAGCAAAGGTAACCAAGCCATGTAAAAAAATGTAGACTAAAAGAAATGGGTTAATTAAGTTATATGCTCTAGTTAGAAACAAGCCTAAGCTATTGACCAAACTTTTATAATTAATCATAAGTCTCTGCGTCATGATTTGGAAGCTGGCAGACAGGACGGAGGAAGACTGGCTATAGGGTCCAGGCAGAATAAGAGAGAAAAACAAGGGCAGCTAACTGAGGACCAGATCTCCCTGTCCCTTGTTCTGATTCGTGGGCCCACATGAGACACACTGTGTAAAGCAACCAGCTGCCTCGTGGCATCTGAAACCAGGAGCTCGCAAGCCTTCCCTTCCTTTACTATTTGTATCAAGGATTTGGGCAGAGACAAAGACAAGGAACTGGTGAAGGTTTCTAGTCCACTTTAAATTCAGCTTTTTTGGGTTGTTTTTTCCACTGAGTTGAATTACTAGAGTGTCCTAGATGTTAGCCCCTTGTCTGGTGTATGCTTTTTGAATATTTTCTCCCATCTTGTGGGCCGCTTTCCACCCTGTTGGTCCTTTTGCTGAGCTGGAGCTCTGTCCCTTGAAGAAGCCCTGGCCACTGTCAAAGGCTGGCTCTGTCCACTGCAGGAGTGAACTACTCACTGCCTCATACTAATGAGTCTCTTGGCAAAATCTCTGTCCTGAAGCTGCTAATAGGGCAGAGAGGAGAACATTCTGCAACCCAGCTGTTCATTTCTAAGTTAACTATTAGAACAGGCCTAACTGTCAGTAAAATCATGTTATTAACTAAGTGGTTCAATATTAGGAAATATACTGTAATTCATATGTTTGAAGGGGTAAACAAGAAAATGGTATTTGGCAAAATCCATACCTGGGTTTAGTTACTGTTTAGTAAGACGGTAAACGTGGACGTTTCCTCACTATCTCCCACAGTACCATGCTTTACGGGAAGGACCAAGCAAGGGCAGTCATTACGGCCACAGGATCTACCGCAGTTCTAAATGACTTCCCTAGTCCACACAGAGTGGTAGACTCAACACAAAGGAGGCCTTGCTATCATAACTTGTGGCTACTGTGAGCAAGCTCCTGGAATTGGAAAGGATGGACAAATGTCTCCAGTAACAAGTTGAGACTTTAGTGAAGTGGAAGATTGTGAAATTAGCATAAATGAGGTTTTCCTCTAATCAAATAGTAACTATGGTTAAAAAATGATGATGAAAGAAAATATTTTTCACTCATAATAGCAATAAAAGCCAATGTAACTGGAGCAGGAATATTCTTGATAAGAAGTGTACATGATCCGTTTAAAAGCCTAGAGGACAATGACAAGCTCTCCCACAACAATGCAAACAAACCAAGAGAAAACTATAAGAGATACAAAGATTTGAATGGCCGCTAGAGAGATGGCTTGGTGGTTTAGAGCAGGTGCTGGTCTTGCAGAGGGAGGACACGCTTGAGTCCCAGCACCCATATGGTACAGTCCTACTCAAAATGGAAAGAGAATTATAAAGCCATAGCCCTCACTTTTCATGCATGAGGTCATAGGTTAGGTCTCTAGTACTGCTGAGGGAGAAGAAAAAGGAAAAGCAAAACGAGAAAGTAAGTCTGAGTTCTGCTGGGCAAACTTAGGTGGCTGCCTTGCCCTGGGTAGCCATGGTCACACACTATGGAAAGTGCCTCCACTTTGCTTAAACAATGACAGTTCCTCGCACTGAAGTGATTTGACTCCCACAACTAGTAACTTGTTTTTCTAGAATCTTCCTTTCCGGTAATGAGTTTTTATGAGTACCTGACATTCTTCTATAACCGACTACTCATTTTACTTTCCTGGTTGGACTAAAAAAGTTGCTTCCCAATCCCCTTCCTCCTCTCTGTCCACTTGGAAATAGATAGTGGGCACTCTGATGCCCCTCGGCAGGCCTCTTGCACAATAAAGTCTGTGCTATCTCTGGATTGCTGTCTCCCTTGTCTGTCTGTCTTTATTTTCTATTTAATTTAATTTTATTTTATGTACATGAGTATTTGGCCTGCATGTATGTGTCTGTGCAGCATGTGTGTGCCCAGTGCCCCCAGAGACCAGAAGAATTGGATCCTCTGGAACTGGAGTTACAGATGGCTGTGACTGCCGTGTGGGTGCTGGGCCTCAAATCCAGGTCCTCCTAACTGCTGAGCCATCTCTCCAGCCCACTGTGTCTTTCTTTTTCACCAACCTTACAACCATCACTACCAATTTCCTCAGATGCCTAGCAGAATTAGTAAACGCTCTTGTAATAAAGACTGAATTAATTAACACATGAAACTGTTTCTGGCAGCACCTGGCACAGAGCACAGACATGAGTGTTAGTGATGCTATTTTTATTTCTTAAACGAATATCTGCAAAGAACCAAAGAAATTTCTAGAAAAAAAAAAGAGAAAAACAGTGTAGGTAAGCTGAGACTAAGAAACATTAAAACAAGTGGTGAAACTACAATAATAATTATTTAAAAGAAAACATGTAAATTGGAAGACAGACAAAAGAAATTAAAACACATAATAAAGTAAGTGCACATGAAAATTTCTTACATTACTTTAAAGGTGACATTTCAAAGCCGTGGAGGAAAATCTGTGTCAGATGAGGCCATCTGTAGGGACAATCTGTCAGCCACTTGAGGAAAGCAAGTGGTGTGACTTTCTCTAATCAAAATTTATCCTTCTTGAAACAACGATTTAATGTTTTAGTGAAAATGAAAAGACTGTTTTCACAGTGAATCTCTTAAATAAGCAGGGAGAGACGTGAGACATGGGAGCTGCAGGAGATCTGGTTAATCAGCACGATGGCCCACTTGAACTCAGCTGTGTCTCACAGCTCACGTGGGACAGCGTCAAGCTGTCGACCTTTCCGAGGTGACCAGGTCACCAGGGCTCCGTTCTGCTGTGTGTTTTCGTACCATCATCACAGGAGGAGGTAAGTTGCTTCAAAACAGGCTCCCGGGCAAGGGGTACGTCTTCTCCATCCTCCACTTACATGTATGTGCACGCTTGTCCTTTCTTATACTTTGGGATGATGTAGCAAGGAAGCTCTTGGTAGCACACGCCTTTAATCCCAGCACTCAAGAGGCAGAGGCAGGCAGATCTTTGTGAGTTTGAGGCCAGCCTGGTTTACAGAGTGAGTTTGAAGACAGTCAAGGCTATTTATTATACAGAGAAACCCTGTCTTTAAAAACCAAAAAAGAAAAAAGAAAAAAAAAACACTTTAAAAATCCAGTCTTTAAAAAAAATGCTCAAAGTCTTGAAAGTATCCAGAATCTCTCTAAAACTCCAAAGTTTCTCCAAAACTCTGAAATCTCTTTAAAATTTCAGTCTCTCAATTGTTGGCACTAGTGGGTACGAATGTCAGGAATGTGAACAAGTTCTCTCTTGATTCATTCAAGGCAGATGGCTTCCCTGCTTGAATGCTTAGGATCAGGAAGAAATCCTGGAATGAGGAAGAGAGCCCAGGGAGACCCTCAGATGAAGAGAGAGATCCCCTCACATCCTCTAGACTCATGGCTGAGAGAACAGAGGAGGGGAATGGAAGGCTGCCAGAATTCAGAAGGATACAAGGCTCAAGAGGGTTGCTGCTATTTCTGGACACTTTGTCACCACTGGAGGTTGTCTCATAGGAGTGGAAGCCAGGAGCCCTAAGATTCCCCTCCACTCAGACTGCGGACAGTTCCCAGGGTGGGGCCCGGTGTGTGTCTCCCTGGCAGGTCAGTCAGTGTGTCTTGACTACAGACTGAGTCATGGCTGCGTGGAGGGCGGAGAACGAGGCTGTTTTCCAAAACTCTCTTTTGCCAGCACTCCCGCGTCAGAGGAAAAAATACGGCATTTAATCCACTTCCTCTGCCCTTTCTGGGGCCCTCTTCCTCGTGTTTCACAGGTGCCCAGGCAGCAAAGCCTTGTGTGTTGAAAGAGAGAGCGCATCACCTATGAAGGGAAAAGTTGCTGCTACACGAAGAAGTATTCTCTCCCTCACAGACTCTTTGTCTTGGGTGCCTCAGCCCCAGCTAAGTGTCAAACTCACACTCTGATCACATCAAGGCTCTATTCACCAGGATGTGCTGACACACATCTGTAAATCTAATAAATAGGAGGCTAAGCGAGTTCGAGGCCAGCCTGGGTTTTATTTTCTGTCTAATGGGGAACAGGGAGGTAGGGTGGTCTAAGAATGTGGCTCAGTGCTGGCGTGCTTGCCTAACATGCTGTAGGCCTTATGTTGTGCTGCCCCCCACACAAAAATGATATGCAAAATGTAATTTAAAAAATTATTCCAGAAGCCACCAGTAGATGTTGCAGGGAAAGTTAATTAAAACCACGGCCTTTTCCCAACCAAGAAGATCTTTCAGCCTTCCTGTGCTCCAAGACAGGGGTCTATGCAGCACGGTGGTTGACTCTCCTCATAACCATTAAGGGACGCTCACACAAGGTCCTGCGTCCTTGTTGTCCTGCAAATGAAGGAGGATGTTCTCAAATTCCTTGCAGCAGTACCCCACTTTGGTGGCACCAACCTTGATTTCTAGATGGACCAGCAACTCTACAAACAGAAAAGCCATGGCAGTTACATGATAAATCTGAAAAGTGCCCGGGCAAATCTGCAGCCATTGCTGCCATTAAGAACCCTCCAGGAACACCAGCCCAGCAAGCCATGTTGATATTCGCTGTTGACACTGGAGTCAGTCTGCTTGCTGGCTACATCATATCTGGAACTTTCACTAACCAGATCCAAGTAACGTTCAGAAAGCCATGTCTTCTGGTGGTAACTGATCCCAGGGCTGACAACTATGTCCTCAGAGGTCTCTTATATCCACCTACCTACCATGTGCTGTATAACACAGATTATCCTCTGTGCTCTGAGGACCTTGCTGTCCCACGCCACAGAAAGGGAGCTCACTCGGTACATCTGATGCGGTGGATGCTAGATAGGAAAGCTCTGAGAATGTGTGGTACCATCACCCCTGAGGACCTGTGAGAGGTCATGCCTACTCCTATAGAGACCAAGAAGAGATAAAGAAGGGAGAGCAAGCACAGATGAAAATGCTGTAATCAAGGAAGAGTGTTGGGGCAAATGGACCACGCCAGTTCCTGAGTCTACTGCTGCTCAGTCTGAAGTGTCAAACCGGTCTGAAGGTATGTGGGTACCCTCTGTGCCTGTTCAAAAGTTTCCTACTGAAGACAGAAATGCCCAGCAAGCCATGGAGGACTGCTTCTCAGTTCCCACTTCTCAGGATACTGAATGGGTCAGAATGACCCCTGAGTGGTCCTAAGGTATTCTTCAGCAGATACTTTAGCAAAATGGAAAGAAGATGGGTGAAAATTAAGAGGTTTTAGAAAAAAATTCTCTGCAAAGATAGTGGAAAAAGAAGAGTTTTATTATTGAATAAGCATTCAACCAGAATGGGATGAGCACCACAGGCAATCTGCTAAGGAAGTGGACAGGAGGAATGTTGTCTTTTATATAATCCTAAAGATGCTGGACATCACAGTTGTTTTTAGTAAATAGTCTTCAACTTGACAGCACCATTTCTCACAAAGTTTAACCTAAATTCATCTGGCAAATGGGGCCGTCACATGCTTCCTGATTAACTTTATCTAAAATGAAGACAGGCTTCACCTGTGCTCAGGACAGGAGGCACTCCTGCTACTTAGAGAGCAGTGTACATCAAAGTCAGGCTTCTGTCTCCCATAGACACTGGGGCTGTGACCCTAGCATCATGGGTAGAGACAGTGAGTACTTAGGCTCGCTGGCCAGCAAGCCTAGCTGCAATTGTGGGCTCATGTTCAGTGAGAGACCCTATCTCAAAAAACAAGGTGAGACGTGACTGAAGAAGACATCCCTTTGTCAGCCTCTGGCCTGCACACATGTGTGCATGGGGAGACACACACATACATGCATGTGCACACACACACACCAGAAAGAGGGGGAGAATTCCACATACCCCCCAGCTTGTTTGCAATAGATGTGGTAATATTCATGTAACACAGGGTATAAACTCAACCCTGATAATCACTTAGATGAATATCCAAGTAAGAGAGAGAAAGGGGACCGGAAACAGACGGAGTGACCAGAAGATCGGCACACAATCTCCACATCCTGCCTCTTGGAGTCAGAATGTCTCCTCAGCACTCTGCCTCTCGAAGCTCTTTGAACATGCCAGAATTTCACAGTTGATCTTATACCAACTGAAAGACCTTCAAGCGTTCAATGAACAAACACCATCTTCAGGTATCCAACTGACAGTAATTAGGAAGCAGCTGTAAGGCGTGGCAGAGACTCCAAGGGCCTTTCTGTAGAAACGCATACTGATTCGACCATGTTGGCGTCTTGATCTCAATACCAAGAAACCTTTCCAGCCTTTCCATGCCTTTGCCTCCTGGTGAGGTGTCTAGCTGTATGAATATGTGTTCCAGGCACCTACAAGAATGCACTGAAACCATTAAAACCGCATCTCAGAAGATACTGTTATCTGGGGAGAGTCTAGTTCAAAACTCAGAACTATACCTGGTTTAAGGGCAAAAAAGATGAGAGGAAGAAAACCAAGAAATATTTTTTAAATATTTTTATTGATTTCATGTGTATGGGTGTTTGCCTGTGTTGTGCCTAAGTCCTGAGACCCCCAAGAAGACCACCATGGAGCCATACACTTCCGAATGCAAAAGTCAGGTTTCATTTATTGTGTACAGACTAGCACTGGTCCTCTGCCTCACAGTGTGGCACAGCAGATAGAGGGAGAAGGACCCCGCCTATTGTAAGGGGTTTATAAAGACAAAAGCCACAACTCGGTCACAAGATTACAGTCTCAAAATACAAAATTACTTATTCTATATCATAATTGGCTAAAGGTTAGGTAAAGCTTAGCTGTTATTCTCTGATAGGCTGTCATTGCCTAGGGGGGAGAGCAACAGCCCCTGGTCCAGACATCTGCTGACACTTTGCTAACCGCAGGGACTGTTTGGAATTCTATCTGGTTGATCCATCACTACTCAGCTGATAGGGGAAATTAGGTGGTCAGCATCTTGTCAGCAGTTTTCTGTAGCTTTTTTTTTCATTAGCTAATACTTCCCCTAAAGGGGGGCTAGCGATCCCCGACTTTCCTCAGGGGTGGAGGTGAAGTTCGAAGTCCCACAAGGTTCCAGTGCGAAAATGGGATATTTTCCAGCCTCACACCTGAAAGTATGTCTGTGTACCATATGTATGCCTGGTTCCTACAGAAGCCAAAAGAAAGCATCAGATCCCCTAGAACTGGAGTTTCAGAGGTTTGTGGGCTACCACATGGATGCTAGGAATTGAACCCAGGATGTCTGCAAGAGGAAGCAGTCAGTGCTCTTAAGCACTGATCCATCTCTCTAATCCCACCATGAATATTTTCTTTATTCCTGTCTATATTTTCTGTCATTATGTGACATGCATAACTTTTGTTATACAGATGACTGAAGAAGGAGGTGAGCGGAGCAGCCATTCAAACACTGCCTGGAAGGCTGGGCTGTCCTCTGGCATCATCTGTCATCCAGCGCTTCATAATAAGCTGTGTGTTCTTTGCGCCAGGCTGAGGAGGTTTCTGTGCCTTGCCATCAATGTTCTCTAACCCTAAATTCACACCGTCTGGACATCCTAACCAAAGAATTAAGCCACATATTGTATCATTTCTTTACCTCCACCCCCCACAACTTCCAGACTTTGTGGAAATAACACCAAATTCTCCACATCAGGAGTCATGGGAAGCATCTGACTTAGTCCACTTCTGATACTACAGCGGAGTACCACAGACTTGATAATTTATAAAAACCAAACACTTATTTTCACAGTTATGGAGGGTAGAGAGTCCAAGGTCAAGATCCCAGCAGAGTTGGTGAGCAATGACACCAACTGTCTCCTTTCAAGTCGGTGCTTATTCCTGTATTCTCTCCTGGGAGGGTGGCGAGAGCACTGGGTCCCGCACCAAGGCAGAATGTGGAACAAGTCAAGAGTGTTATCTATTTTTCTGATGTAGTTCTTGCCAGAAACACTTAAAGTAGGAAGCTCAGGTTGTAGGGAGTTCTTAGGTCATCGTCACAGCAGGAAGGCATGACCATGCTCATGACATCCAGCATGATGACAGATCAGGAGGCAGAGAACTCAGTCCAGCACCAGAGAAGAAGTCTTCAGGATCTACCCAAGTCACCTACATCCACCAGTTAGGGGTCATATCCCAAAGGCTCTATAACCCCTAGAACAGCACTACGCCCTGGAAACAAGTGTCCATATTAAGAGCCTGTGGAGCATTTTACATCCAAACTGTAAAGCTATGTGTGAAACTTCTTTTACAAGGGGAAGGAGGGGATTCATGAGGGGAAGGAGACTCTACTTAAAGGCCCCACCTCATAATAACATCCCACTGGTGATATTTGAAGGGGACACATCCAAACTGTAACACCATCTTATGTCGTCGGTACATTAGGGTCAAATAGTGCTATCTTGTCATTTCTAAGAAGGCAGAAGGTTTCCAGTGCGTGGTTTGAGCCATAGTTGTGACAATCCATATTCAGGCAAGTTGCTCTTTCCCTAAGATTCTATCCCAAAAGGAAGGCCTGGTGCCTGAATGTGTTTAGCACTGGTGCAGGCTTCTGCCTTAGGGCAGGCTGGAGGTCTCCCTCCACCAGGTAACCACTTTCCCTTCCAAACAGCAGAAAGATGTCCAATTCCTGCCAGCCTTACAGTGAACTCACCAGCCAAATGCCAATTTTAAAATATGTCCTTGCTCCCAGCAGAGACTTCTCAAATACTCGGTTGACAGGCTTACCCCACCGTGCCCATAACAACCAGGCAGGCTGCCTAGCAACCAATCCCCTTTCATTTCTAATCCCCCATTCAAAAAGCCTTTTAGGATGCTTCCTGATGGGTAGAGAGCAGTCCGTCAGTAGATATTTGATTCATTTTAAGAAAATGCTGAGTTTTGATGTCTTCTAACCAAGCCTTTCAGAGTCCCTGGGAGGGGGGCAGTGCTGGTCCCTTACCTAATCTAACCTGGCCACCCCCTCCCAACCCTCCCCTGCTCTCCTGACAGCAAGCGGAAGGCCTTAGAGAAGTTCAAAGATGTGTTCGCCCTGATCCAGAACAGGCAAGCGGGTGTCTTCACAGTGAGCACCCTCTGAGACAAGAAGGCAAGGATCTGAGGGATGGTCAAAGTATTCACTAGACAGACTAAATGTCAAGCAGCCACCAGCACTGCCGTTTCTATCCAGCTGAAATCTAGTTTCACTGTAATTGAATGAACTCAGCCAAAGGCTATGTTTCCAGCCCTCTCATTTCCCTCAGCCGTTAAGAGCCTACCCACACGCACACAAACGCACACGGGGTGCGGGGGAGGATGGACAGAACTACTTTATAACAACTGTAATTCTCCTGGCTCCTACACTCCCTTACCACCATGCCCTCCAGGATCCTGATGCCAGACACAATACTTAATCCCAGCCCAATTTTGAATTTGTCAATGGTCCCTCATTACAGGGGCAGAATGTTCTGTTTTCCCTGGGGTTTATGGACCCTTCTGTCCCAGATTAGCAGCAATTCATGTATGTGCCATAGGAACGTGCAACATGTGAATGGGACTGTGTACAGTGTACAGGAGGGTGCATGTGAACCTGTGTGTGGAGATCAGAGGGCAAGGTCAGGTGTCTTCCCCAATGAATCTCTAGGAGTTCTTAGGGTCCAAACTCGGGTCCTCATGCTTGGGAACTGAACCAGCTCCCCAGTAACCTCCCGCCTCTTTTTGACAAGGTCTCATTAAGTTGCCCAGCTTGAACTTGAGAGGCTCCTGCCTAGGCTTCCTGAATTGCTGGGATTACAGCTTCATCTGTAATCATCTTGTAATCTTCTCGGCAAGCATCTTGAATAAAAATATTGTTTCCTCTAACCTGCTTCAGGACACGTGCAGAAGGAGGTGCTGAGGTTTTTCTCTTTGGACAAAACAAAAGCAGAAAGTGAACAAGATGAGCTGGGCACACTAGTGTATCCTATAACCCCAGCACTCAGGACGCTGGGGCAGGAGCGTTGCTTTGAGTTTCAGGTCAGCTTGAACTAATTAGTGGGCAGTCCAAGCCAACTTGGGCTACAGAGACTGTCTCCAAAGACAAAGAAAAAAGGAGGGAGAGAGAAGCAAAAGAAGAAAAGAAAGAAGAAGGAAGGGAAGAACAGAATAAACCAAGAGGCAATGGCCAGTACACTTTCTAGGCCTCTAATTATTATATATTTGGGGGAAATGCCTAAATATTGAGCTCAAAAATCTTCCTCTTTAGCAATCTCTTGCTGCCAAAGTTCCAGCGATTACTTTCTCGCTCCGTTAGGTAACCTTTCATTTTCTCACCTTCCCCATTATGTAACGGGAGCATTGGGTTCTGGACCAGTCTTCCATTAAAGATGATTTTTATAGTCGGTGAGCGACGTCAGGGAGTGATGACACCTGGGGGCGGTTTAAACCGAGACAAGCATTTAAGCCAGTCGGGAGTGCTGATGACTCATTCTCCGAGGGAGAAGCGGGCGCAGCCATTGGTGAACACGCTCGCAAGCCCCACCCAGCCCAGCCCCTCTCCCGGCCCCGCCC
>LOEQ01005744.1:45044-66105 GCA_001685075.1 Bramus lutescens | reverse complement strand
CTCTCTCTCTCTCTCTCTCTCACACACACACACACACACACACACACACATACGTATACAACCCACCCATAGATACATGTTCACACATGTACACTCACACATTCACACAGAGACAAAAATGTACTCTCCAAACTCTGTGTCAAAGTAACAGAATCAAAGTCTGTGAGAAATCCCAAATCATGCATATCAAATTTAGTACACTGTGGAGTAGGGCGTCACATAACATGAAAAGAGGGAATGATTATTCAACAAATAATTTTGGGAAACCACCTTAACAGTTTTGGAGTAAAATTAACACATTTTTAACATATGTTAGAAAAAATCTGAATAGATTAAGTCTATACATATACTGAAATAACTTAGAATAAGCTGTATCATAGTATAACAACACTTGGAATAGAGAGGAGAGTCAGAAAGTAAGTGATGAACTCAAAGCTACTCAAATTTTAAACATGCATGTATGGAAAGATAAGATTCTAAGTAAAGCTAGGCAGTGGTTGTTCTTGCCTTTAATCCCAGAATTCAGGTCCCAGCACTCAAGAGGCAGAGGCAGGTGGATCTTTTCAAGTCCAAGGTCAGCAAGTTCAAGGACAGCCATGTGACTTTATGAAATGCTGTCCCATAAAACCAAAAAAAATATTAAAAACACAAAGGTAGAAAAAAATCGCTGGTATCTAATACAGCTGACATGATAGACATAGTTTCTATAGCTGATGAGATGCTAATTCTCCAAAAACTTTTGGAAAACTTGCCAAGCAGAATGCATGAGTAAACACAAAACTTTTGGTATATATATTCAAGTCAGTAATCTTAGAAATATATAATGAAACCATTACAGTGCTTAAGCTATTCTATTAATAGAATCAAGGAAATACTTGTGTTTAAAATATAATGGCTTCAGTGTAATTGAAAAATCCTTTGCAAAGGCTCATTAACCGTTGCTCCTTTTCAGCTGGCCTGTGGCTTCTATCCTAAAGGCACTATTAATTCTACTTCCCACATGCATGCGGAACTTTTCTCTTTACTAACTTGGTGTTTCTATGTTAGTTTAAGTTTTGTCAACTCATTTGAAATTTTTTTATTTCATTATTCATCTATCACAGCTTTGATCTCAGAGGACTACTTGCAGGAGCCAGCCTCTTCTTCCAACCTGAAGCACTCAGAGATTGACATCAATTCCCCAGGAGTTGCTGGTAACCAAGTACCTTGGTACCAGACCATCAGTTCTAAGAAGACTACAGTAATGGTATGCTTTCTCTTTATTTTGGTTTGACTCTTTTTTTCTGCACATGGAAAATAGGGGGGGATGTTGAAAATCATAAATCACATTGTTATGCTGCTTAAAGGGGTTTGCTGGTTTAATGCCACAAATAGAAGAAAACCTGGGTGGTCAGTAGAATTTCCTTTTAGGAATAGTTACCTAATTGAATTTTATTTAGAGTCTGGTCTCACAAATCTTATGTAACCCTCCAACTCAGTAAACAGCCAAGGAAAACTTTAAACTCCTAGTCCTTCTGCCTCCATTTGCCACCATGAGTGATATATCTATGGCTGATAACAGAACCCAGAAATTCAGGTATGGCAGACCAGCACTCCTCCAAGTGACTGCATCCACAATGCAAATGGTTCTACATCATTTTAGAAAGTGTTTTTGTTGTGTTGTAAGGCTGGTCTTGAACTTGAGATCTTCCTTCTTCAGCTTCTGCACTAGCTGGAGTCATACTCTGTGCTTCCACAGTTGGCTGCAATCTACAGTCTCAATTATGACCCCCAAATTTCACTATACCCTGGCTATCACTGACCTTAAGTATCATTTCTGTCAGCCAAACACTGCCTTATCTCCCTTCTCCACCTACTGTATTTCCAGCTATCCAATCCCCTATGACAACAGGGTTCCTCTTCTCCTTGAAGCCTTGCCATATGTGTACTTCCTATATAAAGGATATTTCTAACTTCAATTTTACATATTAGCTTACTCCCATTAATATCCTTCTTTCCTCCTTCTTGTTTTCTTTTTCCCTTTACAGTTCATGTAAATTATAATTATTCCTTACTTTTCTTCTTGGCAATTACTTCACTAAATTCTCAGTTTTATGAGTGCAAAATCTGCACTAGTTTCTACCCTAATTTTAGGACTTTATGTGCACATTTATGTGCACATTCAGTTGGAACAGGCTATCTTTTTAGAGGCTGAATTAATGAACGAATGTTTTTACCTTCAGAACATCCATGCTCCTCTTTCTACCTGGTTTCCCAATCAGCTTTATCTTTCCCATATGTTGCTGTTATGTCGGATTTTATGGGCCATATGCTAGTGGTTGCTTATTGCACTCAAGGTAAAGTGCAAGATGAACCCTTAAGCAGGTGTATTAGTTTCCTCTGTCTTCAGTGACAAATGGCATGACAATACAGGAAGTGCAAAAATATTTTAGGAAGAAAACAAATTAAAATTATGACTGCATTAAAGTCAAATCTATGCAAGATGAACACAGATACAGAGAAGGGCTTGATGATGGTCAGATGGTTAGAAATTAGTGACATACAAAATGAGTGCGAAGTTAGGGATTGCATTTGATGAGCTTTTCATTTCTTACATGACTTTTCTATCTGCCAAATAGAGTCAATTTGGGGCAAAATTCTGATAAAATATAAATAACAGCAATTTTATTTTTCTTGCATAGTTTCTGGCTATTATCACTGTGCCTTTTGATGTTTTGGAATAATAATTATTATAATTACTTTTATGAAAATGAGTACAAATCATCAAATCTGTGTAATCTTAATTTAAGAGGTATGCCAAAATTCTTTTTATCTTGTCCTTCATGTAGCATAGAAAGTTAGAAAATTTTTCTATAGTCAGGTATTTTTGCCCCAATAATAACCCACCAATAACCCACAGAGACTTTTTATTAATTACGGAAGCACAGCCTTTGCTTAGATTTGTCCCACTATGTCTTATAACTGAAATTGACCCATTTATATTAATCTACATTTTGTATCATGCCTTTTTACCTTTATTTTATTCTGTAGGTTTGATCACTCTGTGTCTTGTTGGCATATTTTTTTGTAAGCTTCACTTCTTCCTCTTCTCTCCCTGGAAATTCTGCCTATACCTACTGCCTTGCTATACAGGCCATTCAGCTTTTTATAACACCAATCACAGCAATACACCTTGCCACGGTGTACAAATATCCCACAAAACTTCCCCCTTTTGTCTAAACAAAAAAGTTTAATTCAAACATAGCAAAACTATATGCAATAAGAACAATCATCAAGTAAGAATTCCATTCACAATGTTTAATTTGTATATATTTGACAAATTTGGAGAAAGTACTATATTATCTGTCATATCTTGGTGAGTCCAAAGTTTTATACTAAAACCAATTTCTATCATAACTTGTATTACAATCCTAAAAATATCTTTTTAGACCTGAAAACATTTTCTTAGATGTTTCTTAACCTTTCCAACTATATATTTCTTATGCAAGCTTTTTTTTTTAAATTTGGAAACAAAGAAAACCATATAGTCCATAGTCTGCATCAGAGACCCAAAAATGATATAATATTACTTGAAAAAACAAGAACCGCAAAGCAAGCGACTTCCAAAACTGTGAGAAATAACAGCTGACTTCCTGGACACTCACCCAAGTTTCCTCTGTAACATTGGGGCATCCATATTTAGTCTACAGGCCTAGAACATTTGATAAACTTTTCTGTGAAGCAGGACTTTTTATTTTTTAATTTATTAGATTATTTTAAAAATAATACCCATGGAATCGAGTTGAAGACCTGGATATTAATCCACACACCTATGAACACCTGATTTTTGACGAAGCAGGATTTTTTTAGGATTATTCTGCCCTGCCTTATCAAAATTCAGCAGCTGCTTTCTTGATTCCTGTTTCCAGTTTGGGGAGAATACTATCAGCAGTTAAGGCAAGGGAAATTTCTTGCCCAAATGGCTAGCTTTGCCACATTGCAAGCAACTGTCATATGAAAGGGTTCTTCGATGCCCATCATCCTTTTTGGAAGTAAATTAGTGCTGCCAGTAACAGACATGTTTCACTTTTATGAAATGTCTTGTTGTTAAAGCATTTAAATACCATATTCTGTAGCTGTTTTAAGCTGTTGAAGAGCCTCTATGTATTTAAACTATATCTGTTTTACCTTGAAAACATGCCGAAGATGACTATAAGTTTGATTGTAAACAGATGACTTATTACTAACCTATTTTTCTTTATATCCTATATAGCTTTCAATGACTAAAACTATGTATTGTATTTTTAAGTGAGCTGCATAGTTAAACTGCTTTAAATGAGAATGTATATAAATATAAATGAAATAACTTTACTTTTGTATTAATATACAAAAATTCACACCAGTGTAAAATATTTAAGACTAATTGTTTTTCAAAAGTAGACTTAAACATTTACCCTTTCATCCCATCATTTCTGTACAATATCTCTCCTTTTCTCTTTCAGAAAGAGAATCCTGGATCTAATCTCCTTTGTTAAGAGTATTTTCCTGACCATTGCCATTAACAACTTGTAATCAACCCCTCTAAATGATAGCAAACAACCATACCCCACCAAATGACCATAAACCACCCACCCTACCTCTTGGGCATGTGGGCATCATGTATTCTAGACCACTTACTGCTGTCTTAGGGTAATGGCATCTTTAGGGGACCCGTGAAGAATTTATATAATTGAAAAGTCCTGGGAGAACTAACTATTGTTTTTTTTTGTTTTGTCTCTGTGTGATGGGAAAATGTAGAGCTTGTCTGATAGTCTGTAAGGCTCGACCCTCTCAACTTTTAGCAGTGTAAAGCTTGAGGTTGTTCTGGATACAGAATTTTGAAAAAACTGCAATGGGGGCATTTTGAGAGGCTGGATCATCTGTGCTACTTGTCTTTATTGGTGTCTGATCCTTTTTTTTTCTGAAAACACATTAACTTTTAAAAGTAGCCCATATATTTGCATTAAAACAAGTATGGAATGTGTAGTGTGCACAAGTCATAATTTTTTATTGTTTTAATCTTAAGCAGTTAAAAAAAATCTCTTAAGTTTGTTTGAACTGTATAATCAAATCTTGGTCCATGTAATATGAAAGAATGTCATACAATAATAAGTCATAAGGACTCTGTAGCCAAAGAGATTTGTCATGTCTCATCCAGTCTCAGAGCTATTTCCATAGTAGAGATATCACCATATAAGTCACCTGCCTTGCAATCTTTTTTGATCATGTTTGTCACTAAGATTTTCAGGACGTCCTGACAAATCTTTTCATTAATTATGAAAACAATAACTTTTTGTTTCCTATGGCAACAAAGGCAGACCATTCTCCCAAAACAACATATTTTCTGAATTCAATTTTGAATTTAAGACATTCTTAAAACACATATGCTGGTTTAGTTTAGCATTTTCCATAATTCAATGTTTTCAGCACCTATAGTTTTTTGTATATTACCATTTGAAAATTCCAAAGTCGAAAAAACACCATACAGGGTTCAGACACCCTATGTATTTTCCATCCACATGTGATTTATTCTTTTTATATTACTTTATTTTCTTTTTAGAGACTCTATTATTCTTAAACTAATTTTTCTATGACTGCCTATACCCATTTTCTTTTCTTTCTTCAATATCTAAGTATATTTTTAAGCATACTGTACATTTTTAGACGTTTAATTTGTGTGTCTTTACTTGGCATTCTGTGTATCTGCAGCGTTCTCTATTCTTGTGGTGTTCTGGCAGCTGGCTCTGCTCCACTTGGTTCCCTGAGAGCCTAGCCCCATGCTGGAAGGTATGGGTAGGAGTCACTTTTACAGCTCCAGCTTTGGGAAGTTGCTGAGCTCAATTCTGGATTCCGTGCGAACAGCAGCCAACTGTTGTGAGTGCTCACATACAGGCCCACACATGGACTGACTTGGCACAGACTGGTGTTACTTCTCCATCTGTGCGGTCATGTCACACACTTGAGAGCCATTTTCTTCTCTCATAACTCTAAAAACTTATTTTTCATCCAACATACAATTTTATTCACTGATTTTTGTTATACTTGGTTTGTTTATAGTTATTAAACTCTTCTCTGGCTTGTGAACTCCTTAAGTTGTATGTTAAGCCTCTACAGTTCGTGGCATTGATCTGGAGTACTTGAAAATTGTTGAGGCTCATTTCCTGCATTTCTTAGTCTTCAAGATAAGTTAAGGGATAGAATTAACTCTTTTAAAGTCCTCTGGACAGTCAGTGTGGGTTTTATGATTTTAAGAGCAAGTCTCCTTCTGATCACAGCTGTCCTTGAAGAGTTCTTAAGGGGTAAGTAGTCCAGGTTATATCTTAATCTGTTTGTTCTTGGTAGATGTTGAAGATGAATGGACCCATATGACCAGTTGTACATTATATCCTGGGGTCTGAGTTTTTGGAATCACTTTTGAGGTGTCTGTTAGAATCTATTATTTTGCAAGAGAAATCTTTTGGCCTCCTCTTCTAAAGTCAATCCATACTTTTCTTCACGAGAACATTCTGTCACCGACCAATTTTAGTTAAGTAGCTGAGAGAAGTAACCCCAAGATTCTTACCTTCTAAGGACGTAAATATAAGAGGTTTCACATTTTTTAACCCATATCTTTTAATCTACATTTTCCCACGTCTATCAGCTCATCTCCATTATACCCATCCTAGCTATCCTATATCAGACTGATGGCTCTGCCTTTCTTCCAGAATCCCAAAGCTCCCTCTGTTCAGAAATCCCACTTATACCTCCTGCCTAGCTATTGGCCATTTAGATTTTTATTAAACCAGTCCAGTTACATATCTTCACACAGTGTAAAGCAATAGTCCACAGCAATAAATTCATGGGTAACACAGTGGAATAACATTACCATGATAATTCAGTTTCCATTGATCTGTTTAGTAAAGAAAAATAGTAACTAGGAGAAGCAAATAATTTTCTGAGTTATAGATGCATAAGTTGAATAGGTCAAAGATACAAATGCTTAAGAGGGGTCTTGAGTATTTTCTTCTTTTCTTAGACACATATGACCTTACTAATAACAAAATACCATTCTTTAAAAAAGAATGCTTTTCTTCAGGAGAAGCAAACTTAGTTCGGGGTCACAGGAGGCTTCCTACTAAAGTATCTCTGAAGATTGCCCTGGAGGAATGTCTGCCCTCCTCCCCTTTCCCAAGTTGCTTTCTAGATAACAGCATCAACAGTTCAGCATGCCTATTTATTTCCACTTCAAAATTTCATTGCTTTTAGTCAATAAACTATGTTTCTATAATTTATTGATTCTGCAAAATTTAAACTGTGTTTATCTCTTTTATCTGAAACCAGGCCAATTTTACTGGTTCTTAAAAGTGGATAGTTAGTTGGTTAGAAAGACTATGAAAAGGTAACAGATAACTTCATGTTTATAGAAATAGCCTTAAATTGATTTCAAGTTTATAAAAATTCTGAACCTCAACCATGCTGACTACAGCAGAAAGTGGAAATTAAGCCTTCCCTGTGGATATTCGGCAGATTGATATAATTTTAATGATGAAACATCTTCAAATTAGGAGTAAAGCTATTTTAGCTATTTTGACCACAGAGGGAAATATATGAACTAACACCCTGAAAGAATAAGAAATGAAAGTGAATTCGATGAAAAACAAAATAACATCTCAACTTCTAAGATGATAAAAGTCTGTCCTCTGGGGACCCATTTTCAAAATGTCCTCTACAATAACATTCTTTCTCAAACAACAGTGGTGTTTGCAAGTTGGTCTAAATTACATGACTTGATTACAGAATCAACCCAGGGTCCTATGCACCAAGGAGAATTCATGCATTTTCTTTTACCCCTTTGCCTTTCAGTGTGGAATAAAGGACAGCTTCACAGAATTGCAAATTCTCTTCTCCTGGACAGGAGAAAGAGAAAACATATCAGCTGAGTGATAAATGTTACAGAAAGTGTCCAGAGGAGTAAGGCAAAGCACTCCCTGACAACTAGCAGTGGTGTGTGTGTCTGTGTGTGTGTCTGTGTGTCTATCTATCTTTCTGTCTTGTCTGTCTGCATCTATGTTTGATTGGGTATGCACAAATTTATATGAATGCATTCACAAAAAAATCTTTATGTACAGATATCATTTGTAGCATAAACTCCGGGCCAAGTTTTGTTTTCGTTTGTCCAGAAAATCTCTGACCTTCACAAAAGTAGGAGTTGAAGACATTCCTACCTTGTTATACCATCTTTAATTTCATAGACTCCAGAATTCAGAATCGGCTCATCCACGTGAAGTGCAAGTTGCTCCTGAGTTAGTGCTTTTTCCATTTG
The DNA here is from genome assembly GCA_001685075.1 of Bramus lutescens. Lineage (NCBI taxonomy): Eukaryota > Metazoa > Chordata > Mammalia > Rodentia > Cricetidae > Bramus > Bramus lutescens. The sequence goes on along the minus strand of LOEQ01005744.1, from coordinate 57,785 downwards.
AGTGCTGAATATTCACAGGCATCACGGAGACTTGTTCCAATGGCAGTTTTGGGGAAACAGGTCTGGAATGAAGCCTAAGATTCTGCATCTCTAACAAGCTCCAAAGTTGCTTGTCCAGGCACCACCCTTTGAGATGCTAAGTACTAAATCACAGTATACAGCCAGAGCACAATAGTTAATCATACTTTGAGCCAAACGTGCTGAGGTGAACTACTTTCTTCTAGGGTAGTTAGTGTTTTATTTTCTGTTTGTGGAGAAGATCCCAATTATATTAAGAATAGGGAATGGAAGTGCTGGGAAAAGTTAAGGTCTTTGAAGCACTTATTAATGCTAAGTGCTGCCATCGGTGTTTTCTTATTAAATCACATCAATTCAGTTCTCACCCAAACAGTACATTATCTTATTTTTGTACCCACCATTAAACATCCTCAGGTAGGTTAGCAGGCTTTCCAAGAAAACTCAGCTATTGAACAGAGCCAGGGTCCTACCTACCTCTTCTTTCTTAAAATTCTATCTTTGCTTTATTTTATGACAGAGTAAAGATAACATTTTTTGAGCTCATTAAAATACACATTGTGACAATATTTATTTTTAGAGGATTTCAGTATCTCTGTGTCTGAGTGTATGTAACTTTTACAGTTACTACTTTTTAGGTAGTTTATATATCCTACCATAGGAGGTCCCAGTTTAGAGAAGATGCTGAGAGATTGCTGGTTAACATGCAAGTTTAGATGGATACTAAAATAACCTTCACTTTCATCTCTTTGGTGCACAAGATGAAAATCTTTTGAAAGCCTGGAGCCCAAAGAAATGTAAATATAGCTTCTTCAGGCCTGACATTTCAAAATAGGTCACTCCCACCAGCAGAACTACCTCTTGTCTATTATCAGGCTTTCTGTCACTCATGTTGATTAAGGATGATAAACAGTGCAAAGCTCTTGGGGTAAGCCAGGGGCACACTAAGAGACATAGCTGACTTAAAAAGGACCACTTTTCCTGAGAATAAAAATGCTCGTCTTTCTTGTGTGATATTGCTTCTAAAAGGAAACATTGCTCTTCCAGGGATACAACAGTGGTCTTTGAGGATTCTGAGGGACTATCAGCTGAGGGACAGTTATGTTACCTGTGGAGTCTCCTGACTGGGAGATGAGTCTCTAAAATCACACATGGAGCTAACCTTGAGATTCATATTCGCTTCTCACATAGTGTTTTTATGCTTGTTTTGGATTAACACAGGAGACAGCTTGCTTATTTCACTTAAATGAGTACTTTTCAGAATCACCTACGTTGTTGCAAATGTCAGAATCATTGCTTTTGAAGGCTGTATTAGAAGTAATACATTATGTAAAACAGTGCTTCTTCTCTCTCCATTCATATGTTGGGGAGCTCTCAGGTTAACTCTATTTATGCCTATAATCTCGAAGATGCTCTCATAGCAATATTGATGAATGATAGTTACTGGAGACTGACTGTAGGGAGACATTGGGGAGGTCAAAGTACTATGACTTGATTTGACGCAAGGAGTAGGTTCAATGTATTGTAGACGATGCCAACTATAATGGACCATGATGTTTTATCTACTTGAAATTTGCTAGTAAATTGTATTTTAAGTGTCCCTACCGAAACTAAATAATAATCATGTGAGGTAATAAATGTGCAAAATAGCTTGCATATGCTGTACATCAAAATATATTCTTTGTCAAGTAGTACAAAGATAATTGGAATGCAAAGAAGGTTTTAAGTTCACTTTATTCTCCCCCCTCAACCCATGTTCCTGTGAAGGCATTTCTTGAGAGGATTATCTTTGTGATAGCACCCCTGGGGCTGCGGTTTCAATGAGAATAAAAGGGTTACAGAGGGAGAACGGAGAGTGTTAGCATCACTCTTTTCTGCTCCTTAGCCACTGGGACATGAATCACTGTTTGCCACTTCCAGCCTACCAAGATGAACAGAACCTTCTGAAACAGTGAACTCAGAGAAAACCTATCTAACTTATAGATCTGGCCATATTTCTGAAATAGCTATACAAAAGGAGTTAGTATGTTTGTACAGGGGTGTCTGGTATGCATTTTAACAAGATAATTCATGAATTTCTAAGAGGCTATCTACTTACTTAATTATTAAAAGCTTCCAGAATTATTTAGTGCTTTTTTTTTCAGAAAGGATTAACAGGAGGTACCAGATTTTGAAGGGATTAAAGCATATAAGGATGCTGTCTAAAACAAAAAAAAAATCATAGTGCCCACTTCAGATGGCACTGCATAGACAATTTGCACATTTCTTCAAAATGTACATACTATTTCTGATAATATATTTTAATTAAACCATTATGTCCAAAATGTTATAATGTAAGGTTTGTAGTTTGTATATTAATTAGATACATTTCAGTTCTTTCTTCTCCATAAAACTTTGAAATGTAATATTTCCATCTCACTATGGATTTCACAAGGTACAATAGAAGGAGGGATAGAGCCAAGTGGAAAAGGAAAGAAGATAAGAATTATATTTATCCTTAATATCACACCAAAGCAAAACACCCATATTAACAGGAATAGTTTTGCTTTCCTTATTCACTTATGAAAATTCTGTGCTATGGTATCCAAATTGCTCTAGAAATTGTAAGGTAAAAATCTTTTCAAGCATCATGTAACATCCCTTGTTTATTTGTTCTTTTTTTTCTACATTTGTAGATTGTCAAGCCCATCTTAAAACAAATTACTGTGAAATGAAAATAGAGTGATTTTCAAGGTGTTCCCTGTTCCCATTGCCTGTCCCCTTTCAGTTGTGAATACTCTGCCTCTCAGCATCTCTCTCATCTCATTGTGGAAAACAAAGCAACAGAAATATGGACCTCGTTGATCCAGAGTCAGAATGAGGGAGAAGGATCAGATCTGGGCTGAGAGATACACAGAGTCAGATGTAATTTGATTTTGATATGGTATTATATTTTAATAAATATAATCAGGATGACTTTAAAACCATTAAGGCCTAGCTTTTTGCTGTCTTTTCATTTTTGGGGGGTGACTTAGTCAGAGAAATAGTGACTTACTTAGGATCTATTTGAAGAGTCAGCTTCTAGAACAAGACTAGGCAGTTAAATGAAGTATAATTGAGTAAGAGGCGGAAAGAAAGAAGAGAGATATAATGTAATAAGTAAAAGTAGGAGAGAGAGATATGCAAAATTCACGGATTTCTTCTGCCTCTCATTTTCGGATAAGGCTGTTCCTTATTTTCAAACTGTGCTCTTTTGCAGGATTACTCAATATCAGCAGCAGAAAATCTGGCTTTGGGACTGTAATTTAAGGTGTAAATTAAGGTGACCTCAGCTAGGATGAAATACATTTAAAGAAGCTGAGATATAAAATATGAACCACTTTCTGGAAATGGTAAATGATTGAGAAGTTGTTGAAAATGGACTAACAAAAGTGAAAGAGGAAAATAAAGAAACAGATTACAAAGACAGAATCCTGAGCACCTAATTTAAAACAAAAATGGTTTTCTATGGTTTATGATGAGTGATAACCAGAGTCCACTGTGTGGCCATAAAAGTATATCTTTAGCTCAGAAAATATGAGCCTTACTGTCAACTTAGAGCAGTGATTTAGGTTTAGAGTCATTCTCCCTGAAAGATTTACAAGGCTGAAGATACCAATCATCCTAAATGGCATGTATTTAGAAATTATAAGCTGTGACCAAGTAGCATTAGTTTGTAGCGTAACTTAATCATGAATTTACCTATTCCAAGTTATTGTTTTGTTACATAGTTCTTAGAATGCCCAAAATGTGAGAGCATTAGTATCCATAAAACTTCATTAAACTGGCATTAAACTTTGGAGGAAAAAAAAATCTATCAAATCCTAAAAGAGGCTCCATACTCGAGTTCAGCCTTTCCTGGCTCCATGTCAACTTTGTTATAATAGTCATTCAAAAGACTCGATGAAAAGCCCAGAGGGTCAATTGAGCAAAGTAATGGTGGCTGAGCAGGAAATCTTTGATAAACCTAAAAGACTAATGAGCATAAAAACCACAGGAAAATCTGGCACAATGTTTCCTAAGAAACATTAAAATAGTAACTGGGGATGCTGATTCAATTAGAAGAAGAAATGGAGAAACACATACAAACACACTCCCAAAATGACCATCCACAATTCTCAGAAAGTCTGATCCCTGTGTCTAAGCAGCAGAGCTCCCACTTTCAAGGTCATTTTTTTTTCAAATAAACATGCAGAGGAAAGAGCAGAATCACAAATCAATGAGTGTCAAATAGAGTTAAACAAAATACAGGCACCAAGATATTTTAAATGTGGAGTATAATTAAGTGAATGACTTCGAATAAATACATAGTCGTTTCTGTGTCCCGGCGTTTTTTTAAAAGGAAGATGGAAAGAGGTCAGATCAGTCACTAACACTTTTAATGCATATTAAAATCAGATTTTATGACATTACCCTTCAGCTATAGTTTATGTAACATCAGCACAGTATTTCCTAGGAACACATTTGCAGATAGTCTTCCCACCCACCAGGCCATTAGCCCTTTGGATAGAACTTTCTGTGATTTTCTATACATACAAAAATTTGAAGAGTAAAGTTTTGTATCACTTCTCTCTCTCATATGGGGTCTGAAGTCCTTCCCACTGTAGCTTCAGATATATAAAACCGAAGAGCTGCAAATTACTCAAAGTTACCTTACCTCTCACTCACAAAACTGCAATACAAGTTTAAACCAGTCATCTCTCCATATATAAAAATAGAAATATCAGAAAAATAAAACAGTTTTCTTGATTTATTTGTTCTTATTAACTCTTATTTGCATCGATTGATTGTGTATTGTTTAATAAAGAGTTGTTTGTGTAGTGCCTAAGCCATGAGAGGCATTGTGTATGAAAGGAAGTATATAAGACTATCTTACTGGAAAGACAAAATATCGATACACAAAGAAAGTATCAAAATGAATAGCATAGATAGCAATGGCTAATCTATGCCAGAGATGCCATTGTACACGGCCTTGGTCAGAGGAATGCAGAGAGTTAGGTAAACAATATGCATTTTCAATTAAAAAAAAGTAGTGTATATCATTGTTATAACTGACTACTGACACAGTGGAATGACATGCATATTTTGTAAGTAGAGGGAAGGGGACATGGTACAAAGAAAATTTTGAATGTGCTTTGAGGCCTGATTTTCTCCAGAAAATTAAAATAGTATTATAATGTGAATAGTGAGCTACTGTTAGAGGTGACTGAATGATGAAATAAAACCACTGCAGGTATCTAAAAATATGAGCATGTATTGAACAGTTCCTGAGATTTAAGGCAGCCTTTTTAGCTCTTTAATTCCAGACAAAAAGCTATTGTACTAATGGGATGAAATGAAGCACTGAATTCATGAGAATAAATGAAATCCCTCTCCATGATTTTTACTGGGTAGGAAAAAATTTTCTTGGGAAGATTTTCTGAATGCTAAAAGGTGAGATTAAGCATAATTATCAGTTACTGATTCAGCTCATTCTTCCCTTTTCTGCCACTACTTTTATGTCAAACACTTCAGATCCAGATATATAGGTAGATAATAGTTGCCTATCTAGATGATAGATAAGAACTCGATGCAAATATATGTGATAAATAACAAGCTTATGCACTGTTGAAGACTATTTTCTTGTTGGACATAGCAACCCAAGAAGAGAAGAAGTTTCCTAAAAGGCAAAAGAGTTAGAGACCTGCCAACCCATTCTCACAGTCAAGAGTCTCATAAAAATACTAATTACTGTAGAACAATTGAACAATCTTTGTACAATGCAAATATGTTTTACTCCTGTTGATTAATAAAGAGATGACTGGCCTATAGCTGGGTAGGAGAGATTAGGCAGCAGAGTCAGACTAAGGGAATTCTGGAAAGAAGAAGGTTGGAGTCAGAGGAGTCACCAACAGATGCAGAGGGAGCTAGGAATGACAGAGGGCAGGTAAAGCCATGAGCTATGTGACAGCGTACAGATTAACAGAAATGGGTTCATTTAAGTTGTAAAAGCGAGTTAGTAGTAAGTCTGAGATATTGGCTGGACATTTATCAAAAAAATTCTCAGCACAGAATCCAGTGGCTCTTCTAAGGTAGACATTAATAAGCATCAATATATTTGGCCAATTGAAATGTTTTTATTGAGTATGTTTATTATAGAAGATCTTTAAGCATGGCCCCTTATCACAGTTGGACAATAGTTAATGGAGATTTCCAAATAGCAAAATAATATTCAATAAATGCTAAGTTGAATGAAGAAAGCTTTTCTTTCTGTAAGTCACTCCCAAAATTTAATTGCTACATTCAAACTGTAAAAGAGATTTTATTTTTCTCTTTATATTAAAAAAAAAGTTAAGGCCATTGTATTTTTAAGTCACTGGAACAGGAACTCTAAACTTATGCTACCTTTTCTTAATCGCTATTGGAATTAAATACAGTCATTCAAAGTGAAATATTCCAGATTCCATTCCCCAATCTAGGGTATGGGCAGAAAAATCTCTTGAAGTGAAAGAACTAACACTTTGAAAAATAACTTGGCTTCAAATATCAGTAAAAATCATCGGAAACAATTTCTGTTTACAGAACCATGGGAGAAAAAAGTTATTTTACAAAGTAAACTCTCAGTCTAAAAAACATGGAGGGAAGTATGTAAGGAGAGAAATAAACAATGATAAACTTCCTTCCAAAAACTATCTTTTAAGCAAGAAATTGTTTGTTTTTGATTTTTTAAAAGTTTGACTACTGAGAGTTGAGCTAAAGCAGGCTTCTATGATCGATTTTCAAAAACGATATCTGAGTAATCAACTTTTTCCTAACATAACCAATCTACTCAAATGTGCTAAAACTTACAGTGTAAGATGACTTCACAATGTTTTTTTTTTCAAAAAGTAAAGCTGGTATAAATTAAGAGGGTAGGTCAATATCCTATCTCCCCTCCCTTAATGAAGTAGTTGTCCACATACTGACTTTGAAATGACCTTAGAGGACTTCTTTGATTTCAAAATATTACTACCTCAGTTTCTGAGCTATAAGAAGAGTGATTTCCGAGACTGCTTAATGAAGATAAAGCAGGAAGGTCCTCTAGTAGACAATGCCATCTATGAGAACCAGACAGAATTTCTGTTTATTATGGTTATTCAGGACATCAACAACATTGATGTGAGTGAAAGGAAATGTAACATTGAATTCTATTATAAAGCCTTTGATATCACCATCCAGCTTCCATTATTTATCTACAGTGTTATTAAAAGTCATCTGATGGCCACTATCTTAAGCAAATTCATGGTCATGGAGTAGATGATGCATGGGACAGTTCATTGATTCAAACCCATTCATGGAAAAGCTCTTCCTCTTGAGCTAATTTCATCATTATGATTATAGCAGAAATAAAATGGAACGGGATCACCAAGGAATGGGCTTACTTTACAAACATATCAAGAAAATTTTCAAACTGAGTGAATAGATTGAGCAGAAAACAAGTTATCAAGAACCCCAATGCATTAGGGTTTCTGTAACTGAGACAAACCACCATGACTAAGACAACTTAGCAAGAAACTGTTAACAACAGAAAGAATAGTTGAGAGTTTACATATTGATATATGAGCAGAAAGAAAAGAGGTTGAATGGTATTTGGAATGGCATGAATATTTTGAAAATACCAAATTCCATGCTCCAGTCATACCTCCTCCAATTAGGTCACACCTTCCAATCCTTCCAAAACAATTCTACTAACTGGGGACCAAGTGTTCAAACATACCAGACAATGGGTGTTCATTTTCTTACAAACTCCATACCCAACCTATGTCTTATGTCATATTTGCATTTAAAATAAGAGATGGAAGCCCCCTCTATCCCCAACTGGACATAAGGTAAGTTTGCTGCAACAAGTTACAAGTCCGTATGTGTAAATTTTCCAATGCAAAGTACACCTTAACATTTTAAAGCAATTACTAGAACAATAACTGTGCAGATGAAATTAAAGACAGTGTTGGAATTATGTCCACATATAATTTTCTGCAGAGTAAAATGCCTCCCACTTATATCTGCTCTGTTGACATTAGATTGAACAGTTAAATGAAAGGTGGAAGCAAAAGACTAACCAGTCGACAAATTGTTCCCCCTAACTTCAAAGTACAAAAAGGACTTCATGTTAGGACTAATGTTAAATCAACCTTCTTATGACAAAACATTTCACAGTGCTTAAACTAATCTCTAAATAAGATTTTAAAACAGAATTTATTTATGTAAGTCAGAAGGATTGGGTACTAGATGAATGTAGAGTGGATGGAGGTACAAATTTGTTCTGCGGGTGCTACAAAGTAGGATTCGACTGAGCTGAGCAGTGGACCCTGCAAATGAAACAACTATACCAATGGCCTAAGGTTCAAATTAATCAGATCTCATTTTGGGGGAACATGAGTTCTTTATGAATAAAAATGAAATAAGATTTCAAAGCCTCATAAGAAGACGTTGAATCATTCTACCTTATAAAAGCAATGAACTCAATGATCCAAATGTGATTCATCCAACAATGTGGGTGCATGGTCATGGAATTGAATATGAATAATCAAAATATATATTGCTTTCTTTTGGTAAAACACTGGCTATATTAGTATAATTACTATGTTTATTAATAATAGCAAGTAAAGCTTGCAGAATTTAAAAAATAATAGAAGACAACTTTGAGAATCGAATGAAACTTTCAGAATTTTATTGAAGAAAAGAATGTACAAATGCAGAAAAATATTCAAATACATATTCTTTCTGTTTATCTATGCTGTAGAGTAGGAATCTCATAATAATTGCCTGAGTGCACTAAATCATTAACTGCAGACTCTTTCAATCAATCAGTCAGTCCTCTGATTCAAAATGTTGGTTTCTTAGTATTCCAACTCTAATTCTGGTAAATCTTAGCTTCTATATGAAACAGGTTAGAAGACATGAGTTGGAATTTCTCCTTAAACAGTCTCAGATAGTGTCAGTTAATTTCAGGCATACATCATCCTTTGAATAGCTGCTATATAAGAGTACTGACCCATCATTAGTTTGAGGTAAGGGTAAGGCAACATGGATAGCTACCCCATTTTCAAATATTTAAATTCATAAATGCTTCCTTCTCTGAATGCTCAGCGTGTGTGAGTGTCCATGAGTTCCCCCCCCCCAAGTATTTAAACATGTATGTCCTCAAGTAGACAGTTGACTTGTTGGAAGTGACATTTTAAATGTAGGGAGGGATATCTCTTACTTTCTCTCAAGACCTAATATGATCCACACGGACCCACACACTCTTTTATCTGTCTTTCTATTGACTACCAGTATATAATTCAGAAATATATGTAGTATTGTGGCCCTAGGAAGTTTTTAGGATTTAAAATTTTTAATTTATGATAATTTCAGGTCATGGGAAGGAAAGAGGAGGAAAGAGATAAGAAAGCATGAGGCAACTGAGGAGAAAACAAATGAAACAGAATGATAGAGAAAGAGAAAATGGCGGACAGATGCACAAGTAAGACAGGGCTGAAACCAGAAGAAATGAAACTTCCTAAAGCTGTTTCAATCTTTCTTTCATAAGAAATAGCTTATTTTTGGGATTGGAATTTTCAAAATTATACTTCTTCCTTCAAATGAGATAACTTTTGTTCAGGCTGCACTTTTATTGAGCAACCAAAGTATCTGTCATAGGTGATTTTCTAACTTTGTTGTTGAGTTTAATGTCTGGACCACAATGAATGCGCTGTCTTCTGTACTTTCTCACTGTCTGTTAAAAATATACAATGCTGACTCTTATTATCGACTAATCCCCTGCTCTGGAAATGCTAAATCATGTAAGGTGGCTCTTCTTAGCCTTTTAAAGTACATTTGCTTTTTATAAGCTTGTTTCTAAAACTGATTTTTGTTATAGAAATTACACAGATTATAGATACTTATGAATATTTTTGCATGTTTCATAAATTAAATAGATTATATACAGGGGTATAATCAATAGCCCACAGTACAAAGGCAAAGGCCTCTTACCCATCACTGAAAACATGAATGTGAAAATATTTTATATACACATATTTTTGCATATATAATTCGACTTATCTGCCTCTTTATCAATCATGATCTTAGTCTGCATCACCTATGTACAAACTTGGTTGTATGCAAGTTACTATAACTAGAATTAAAGTTTGCACACAAATTTCTGAATTCATTCACAAGAGACTGCTCTATTGTTTTTATTAAGCTCCATACATATATAATCACCTAAATATATATTGAAGACATGAATCTATATGCATACATATATATCCATGTGTGTATGAACATATATATGTATGTGTCCTATCGTTTTTTCTATTGCAAGTTCTCCTATAAGTAATATTTTTGATGGTCTTTTATACTTGAAATTATGACTATATTGTATAAATTTTCAAATGTTCCTGGGTCACAAATAAATGCATTTGAAATGTCGACAGATATTGCTAAATTGTCTTGAATAATGGTTGGACTGATTTTCCTTTCATCTTCCTATGTGATCAGTATTATTTCCTCACTTGGTCAAAATATAGAACCATCAGAAAAGTTTTTAAAGCAAGTTAGTGATAAGATTTGCAATCATAATGATTCCAGTGTATGGTTTACATAAATTATCAATGGATATTCTTTCCTTTACCTCTCAATAATTGCCAAAAATCTTTGTGTCTATTTAAAACGTCACTGTTTAAGGACAACACATTCATTTTGGGGTACTGGTTTATGTTTCCTGATTGTAAATTACACAGGATGAAGTATCCTTTTGAATCTTGAATTTTCCACAATTACTCTCTCTCTAATTTCCCATTAATTTATGCTGGAGCTTGTTAGTATATTTATTTACATTCCATTCATTCCCAAGGCCGATTTGAGGTGACATATGAGAAAATAGCAGGCATAAAGAAAAAATAGTTTGAAGTGGAAGGAAAGCATATCCTTAAAAAATTAATACAGTGACTTTAGCAGTAAATCTAACTCTGAGGTTCCTAGATATCAAGGCCAAAAGTAAATCTTTTGATTAATGCATAGCCTATAGAAAGAGAAAATATATTAGTTTATATAGTGATAAGACATTTTTCGGATATTCAATTATTTAATGAATGTTTCACACAGACAAAAACAATAGAACTTACAGTATACTTAAAAATTATTGGCCACAGAAAGCAGAGAATTTTCCATGCAGCACTATTTTTTTTTAAAAAAGAGAAATAAAACCTGCAAACATAATCCAAATAAAGTCAATTCTTACAGGTTAGAGGACATTTAACTATGATGATTAGATATTAACTTGAATATGAATCATCCTTGTTATACTTAATGTATTCCCAAAAGTACAGGTTCACTGCTTTTGTTGCACTGAACTTTAGGTCTAAAGAGGAAGCAAACTTGGAATGTGTCCAATTATACTGGCAAAGGAATGGTGATGATAATTATGATAAGGAAAATTATAACTTTCCATCACATAAATTATAGATGGACTCCTTGCTATTTGAGTTGGTATCTGTTTTTATTCCATTACAATGGCACAAATCTTCAAAACTGAAAAATATGACACTGATTTACTAACTGCTCATACTATCATTTTCAACACCGTTAGCATATATTCTTTGTCTAAAGGGTAAGATTTTATTATTACTTAAGTATACCATATACTTTAATGATATGAGTATCCATTTATGTCTTCTAGGTCCATCTCGCTCTCTCTTTTACCTCCTCCTTTTTCCTGAATTGCTCTTTTTCCAACTTCATCATGTGTGTATATCTATATGACTTTATATAAGGGTTATATATACTTAATGTATACTATATATTATATTAAGTATATAACCAATATTAGTATTATCTTAATGAATTGAATCTAGTTATTTTAGTCTCCATATTCACTGTTAGATTGCATGGTTCTTTTATCAATACATTTTTCTAATAGTTTTCATGGTTAAATGACACAATAGTGATTGTAGAGGTTTTTTAAGCGTTCAGAACTTATTGATTTTAGTTAAAGTTTGCTGAAACTCTCCCTATTATTCCCACCCACACATACATACCACAAGTGCTATAAAGGGATGAAAGTATACATGTGTAGAGAGAAATGTAGAAGAAAAAAGGAAGGAAAGAAAGACAATGTTTAATTGGTCCTACTTCTCTCATTAACTCCAACATAGAAGTTAAGGGAAGGATAAATAGAGAACAAGGGGTATTGAAAGTGTATTAGAATTACAACTTTGAATAATGAAATTATTTAAACATCAACCCAGGTAAAACTGAGTATTCTCACTGGTCACAATGGCACATTCCTTTAATCCCAGTACTTGGGAGGCAGCCCCATTTCCGTGAGTTTGAAGCCAGCTTGATGTACAAACAGGGTTTTAGGTCAGACAAGGCTACATAGTGACATCTACCTTGAAGGATTAAACAAAAGGTTAGTTGAAAATTCTCTTAAGTTTTCTTTAGCTCACTATTTCACACGTGAAACAGAGGGGCTATTAGGAGTTAGGCGTCAATTATCTGATCTGGATGTTAATTAGAGGACAATATTTAGTATGAGAAAAGGGGATGACAGAGTTGGAAATAAGGAGAAGAAGAACACAGAGCGGGAAGAGGAAAGAAAGAGAGCTGAGAGACCGAACAAGTTCGGAGCGATTTTCAACTGAATGTACTGTTTTTTTTTTTTAATTTTTTTTATTAAAAATTTCCACCTCCTCCCCTCCTCCCATT